>PVJI01000395.1:45664-273081 GCA_004026765.1 Micronycteris hirsuta
GTGGGGGGGGGGAGGCGGGACAACTGTAACTGAACAACAATAAATTTTTAAAAAACTGTAGATATTGATCAGAAACCAAATCCATTTGCATTCTGTAGAACTCCATTAAACCTTCACAAATCATGATAGTTCATCAATTTTATTAGATTGTTTTCTATAACTCAACCAAACCTGTATTTACCTGCAGTAGTCTCTCCAGCTGATAAAATTTGCAATGCAGATCTTCAAAGTTGTTTTTGTAGAGGTCTCGCAAGCCATAGTCATACATGATTTTCACCAAAACACAGAATGCTTGTTCTTCTGGCATCTACGGAACCACAGAAATACAGAACATGACTGAGTGGCACTTGGCCAGAGTGTCACAAAACTCCCTTCACGTTTTTCGTTTTCTACATTAGCAGCTGAAGGCCTCTGGCAAGTGCCGCTCTTCAGAGCCAGCCTTCTGCAGCGCTACAGGTAAAGAATCTGTGTGCAAAGTTTGTAGCTTCCTCACTTAGGGTGAATTCTCCTCTTTTGTTAATTTTAATCATCCTTTGTTCATTCGTTCACTAAGCCATCTTAAAAATAGATTAACATAATCATGTGACTCAAAAATAAAACGTAAAAATATATAAAGGTGCCAGCTTCACTTCTCTTTGTCCCCAGTCACTGGTCCCTGTCCTACATAACTTTGTAACTGTCCCGAATACGTCCTCCTCTATCCTGCAGGTGGTTCTCTACGCCAGTAAAAGAATCCTACCTCTTATTATATTTTTCCCTCTTCTACAAAAAAGACAGCTTACCTTTTCCCGCAATAATATCCCCAGAGAAGGACTGCCCCCAAGAAGGGTTGCGGTCAAGGGCAAACGCACTTGCAGCTGTGGTAGACACAGTGCAGCCCTGTCCTCCCAGACTCTTCCTGACGTCCCTGTTTTTCTTTCTATAAAAAACAGTTTTTCAGGAAGAATCTTGTGTTTCCATCATTAAAATTTAAATGGCCAATAAAATCTAATATACCCTCCCAGAGGTATTTTTATCTGAACAGAGAATGAAGTCTGAAGTCAAAGAAAGAGTCTCTAAATTGTGGTGGGATTGAGAAGTACAGATTGGCAGTTACAGAACCATCACGGGGATGCAAAGCACAGCACAGGGAGCGGAGCCAATAACACTGTAATGACGGTGTCTGGTGCCAGCGGGCACTGGGAACAACAGGGGGACACTTTGTACAGTGTCTGATTGTCCAACCACGATCCTGTACACCTGAAACCAATATAAAATAAACTGAATGCAAACTGTAATTGAAAAATATTTTTTTAACTTTTAAAAATTAAAAAAGAGGGCAGCTGCCCTGTGGGACACCTCTAAGGACCTAGAAGATCTGTGACTTCTGAGTTCTAGGTTGTAAAGATGAAAAAGCTGCAAGGTGATTCACTAAAAGAAAGGAAAAGATCTGATGATGTTCCAGCTGCCACTACTGCATTTACCTAAATGACTTCCTGAGAATCGTTCTCCCTGATCTGTGGTATCTGGTCCTCCAAGCAGCACAGAGCAGCTCTGGTGCAAACAGTGGACGCCAGAAGAGGTCTGTCATTTTTAGCCCCTACTGGCCTCAAATGCCTGTGCAGGGGAAACCCTGATTTCAGAGACTTGTTCCCAAGCACGTCAGAGCACGTGAAAGACCAATGTCCCCTTGGCTGATGTTACACAATTACAGCCCAGCGAACAGAGGGATTTCCACCGACTGTTGCCTGTTTGCTGAGAAGGTCAACTGGACTTGGTAATATAAAAGCAGTGATCTCTATTTCAAATTAATTCTGTTAGAAAAGGCATTTTGCACAAGAAAAGAAATCTTGGTGTAGACTATTTCTAAAGACAACTTCGTTATCTTTAGAGTTCAAATCAAATTAGTGGATCTCACAGAGCTTGCTTTATTGAATAGATATTAATTTGTTATTACCACATTAGGCAATTAGGGTTTCTGAAACTTTTGAGAATGTATAAAAAATACCCTCGGTCTTTAAGTAATTTTAAGCATTCTTCCCATAATCTTATTTATGATATTGTATCATAATCTGGAAAGCTTATTTAAGAAATGGAAAACCAGAGCTAAGATTCTTAAACAGAGTTAAACAGTATTTAAACAATACTATATTAAAAATTCTGAATTAGAAGAGTAAAAATAAATATGAGGTTTTTGCCACTGTGTAAAAAAAATTAAAATAATATAAAAATAAAAAATAAATGAGCCCTGACCAAGTACAGCTCTGCTGGGCATCATCCCACAAAGGGAAAGGTTGCCAGTTCGATTCCCAGTCAGGGCGCATGCTTGGGTTGTGGGCCCATCCCTGGTTGGGGCACGTCCCAGAAGCAACCGATCAATGTTTTTCCCTCACATCGATGTTTCGTTCCTTCTCTTTCTCCTTCCTTTCCCCCCCTCTAAAAATAAATAAAATCTTTTTAAAAATAAGTGAATTGTGGTCTCAATAAGCCGAAAGAATTTAGAGAAAGAGACATATGTAATATTCTAAAAATTACAGGAAGCACACAGAAAAAGCTGTCATTACTCACTGTCCTAAAATGTAACTATTATGTAAACATCTACTTTAAATGTCACTCCTTTGAAAGTCTGACCTTGGCTGATTAGGCATTTGACACCTTTGTTAGACTAACTTCCTGCCTGAATAACTGAACCAAATAGAGTTCTATTTACCCACTTAGAAATATAATTGTTTACTTAAGTTCTTATATAAATTGGCCACTTCTATTTTCTACTTACAAACAATGAAATATGTAAATAGTTAGACAAACAAAATCTCCTAAAGTTAAATAAGTATACTAAGCTGCTGTCATTTTGATTCTCTAAATACTTATTTCTTTTTTTTTAACCTGTGGGCTGTCTGGGCCCATGGGGCTCCAGATGTTCAAGCCAGCAAACATTTCTTCCTTTGTATTCAGTTACTTAGGATATAAGCACAGCGCATTCTTCCTCCTGCAGCCGTTCTGCCATCGGAGCCTCGGAGCCGCTACTGCACACACACCTGCTCTGCAACCCTTCTCCTCCCGCCGGCTTCTAAGCCTCTTTGTCTTCCCCTCTGAGCTCTAAAGAGCACAGCCAGACCTAGAGAGACCCATTCCCTTAAAGTCCCCCTCTCGGTAAGTGAATGATGATGAGTTGAATATTTTACCATCTGGCTTCTTATAAAAAGGATAAGCCTTTGTTTCCTTGAACGTGGTAAAACCATTAAAACAAAACAAAAGGTTTAGGTGCCTTTCATCATGTTTACATTTGGTCATGAACACGGGAGATGAAAAGTACTCGTGCTGGACCCTCGAGTACAGAGGTGAAGGGACAGTGCCTTCCCACAGGACAAGCAATCAGGGGACTCTACTTGAGTATGACACCGAAGTCCTGGGGCAGAATGGGTGTGTGGATGAGGAGTCAGGCATCATGACAGCCGGGTATGGGCCAGGCCAAGATGAATTATTCAGGAAAATGACAGATGGACTAAGTTTCTGCTTTGCTTCTAGGTATGGAGCTTAGTCTCTCTCTTTCTCTCTTTCTCATCCCCTCCCCTTACTTTCTCTTTCTCCCCCTTCCTCTCTTCCTACTCCCGTCTCTGCTGTCTATCACAAACACACACACACACAATACATTGAATAAATATTCTTCAAAACAAAAGCATTAGAAAGTTTGAACTGAATCCCTAAAAAACAACCAAAAAAAACCCCTGACAATCCCAGCCTGTAACCTTCATTTTATTTTTAATCCTCAGCTAAGGATATGTCTATTAATTTTAGAGAGAGAGGACAAGAGGGGGAGAGAGACAGAGAAACCCCAATGTGAGAAACATTGACTGCTTGCCTCCTGTACGTGCCCGACCTTGCAACCTGTTGGTGTACAGGACGACACTCCGGTCACCTGAGCCACCTGGCCAGGGAAGCCTGCAACCTTTATTAAAATACATTTGAATATATATAAATATAGAAACTAACTACAAATATTAAATACATATTATATATTTAATTTGTATTTATTTACAAATATTTGTATTTATATGTTTAATTTGCATTGACTTATATTTAATTTCTATATTTATATTTAATTTACATATTAAATATAAATTTAAATATACAATTTATACAAATATATAAATTTAGGTATAGACTTAAATAAATATCAAGTATTACGTATTTGTTTAGGGTAACTTTAGCAAAACTGAATACATCTGCCTTTATAAATGAAGGCATGTCAACAAGTAGAGCAATCTGTTGTCAGCTGAGAATGTAAGAGCCAGCAAAAATGCAGAGGGAAAGGACTGATGTGAGAGTGGGAGCAAGGGTCAGCCACAGGTAATTATATCAGCACTTCATTTCTTCTCCTATAATTACAAATGCCAAATATAAAAACTTTTGTGTTATCTGTATTTTGTATTGGCTATTAAGCTTGTCCCTTGATTAGCATAAGGAAACTCAATCATCAGGATTGGAGAATCAATGTCTAACTGCACTATGAAACCTCACCTTACTACAAGAGGGTCCCCCGCTCCCACTATGGAGTATCGTTGCACTGGCCTACTTTAAAAAAAATTAAAATGACTTTATCACAATGATTAATATTTCATTGAACGAGATAAGCCAATTTGTCATTGACATATAACTGGTCTAAAGGACAATAAAAGTCACAGAAAACACATTTTTATTAAATACAAGATGCTGTGACATGAGGGGCCCTGAATACTGAGCACCCATCCTGTGTGCACGAACTCTGGCAGGGAACCGGTGCTGTTCTGTTGAGGAAAGGAGGAGGGAAGCACTAAATCCTATAATTGAAGACATCCAAATGTCATCCATGGCATTATGAAACATGAAATGAGACACCTGCCTCACGTGCACCATCTGAGAAGCAAGCATGGTGTGATCCCTGTTTGGTGACAGACACTGGCAGTGATCTGCCATCTGTGCTCACACAGAGAAGCCCTGGGTGGAGACCGTCTCCAAGCTCCGCCGCTTCCCCTGGCAGGGAAACACAAAGGACATCAGAGTCTTTAAGACTCACCAGAAGTAACAAACATAGAGGCGTTTTTTGAAGCAAAATTACATGCTGATTATTTTAAATAATCCCCTTATTTAAGATAAAACTGAATTTTCTGTTCTGCATGATTGTTTCGTATCTTTTTGTAATCAATATACCTTTTTCCATGAAGGCACTAAACATTTCACTCATTTTCTGAGTTTTCTTCAACAAAGGTGGAAGCTAGTGACTATTTTGAAAACCATAAACTCCTAAGTCTTCATCTTTTTACACAAGGAACAGCAAATAGAATGAAAACTTCTAGCTGCTTTATTTTCCTTTTAAATCCAACATATGCTAAAGTACATTTAAACGAAATGTCTATTTACTCATACAAGCAATAAAGCATGCTGCACAACATATTAGTCTGTTAATGGGTGATCAATTTAAGCTGGTGGGACCAGAGTCCAAAAGAAAATTGCATGGGCAAATAATGACGAGCTTTAGAAAGAGCAGCAGCATCAACCGTTCTTAGAGACATTCATTCATGATCCCATTTGATCCTCCCCAAATTCTGCAAAGTAGGCATTACATTCACATTTTAAACACGAGACTGGTGAAGTCCAACGAAGTTCAGTGATTTGCCAACAACTATACACCTATTAGGTAAAGCCAGGATTTAATCCCACGGTTGTACTCTTTGTGCCAGATATTCGATGAGAGTCTTTATGCTCATAATATTAGGTATTCGATATTCATGAGAACCCTGGAAACATGATAACACTGTTTAAAAAGTGTTAAATTAAAAAACTGAGGTTCAGAGTGTTGAGGAAACTTGCCCAAGGCCATATGACTTAAAAGGTATTAAACCACAGTTCAAAAAGCACACAACTATTTGTGCTTTTCACTATCCTTCGAGTGAGTCCAGCTTTGAAACAGCAGAGACACCTAAGATACTGAAATGGGAGGATCAACAAAAGATTTTTTTAAAGGTACAATATCTTGAATATATTTAGAGGACACAGGAAGACAATATTAGAAAAACAGCTCCAAAGCTCTGATGCAAGAACTAATGTAGAAAAGGAAAATCTAAGGATTATAAGATTAAAATCTTAGGTTATAAGAAAAAAGTGAGAATAAGAAGACTTGTTAAAAATGCACTAAAACTCTTCTAGGAAGGACACTGCAGTAAGATGACGTGATGCGTCTGTCTAGCATCCTGGCTCCCTGTCATCTGGACCAAACCCCTCTCCTCCAGCAGCACTGCCCCGCTGTTCAGGAGGAGCCCATCCTGCACACCGGCTACTCTCGAGGGCGACTCAGGGCCTTGGCCAGCTGATTAGAGCACCCTGGTTTCCTGGCCTTTGCAATTGATTCAGGGATGGCAGGTTTCCAAGGCAGGCCGATCAGAATCCTCCATGGACTTTTTCTTTTCCATGTAGGAACTACAGCAGAAGATGGTCCCTTTTAGATGACGTTATAAAACTGAAAGGCTATGGGCCAGGCCAGGCAGCAGCCATGTTGCCTGCTTTCTGGTTGACCTGTGTAACTACGGCAAGAAAATATAAAACCGGAGATATAGCAACACAGTTTACTGATGACAAAATATGAACCCTGGAACCCAACCATGCCAAAGTCACCTCTGCCCTGGACTTCCCCGTTAGGTGAGCCAATAAATTTCTTTTGTAATTTAAGGTACTTTGAGCTAAGGTTGCATCACGGTAGCAGAGAGAGCCCTGAATTATATAATGTCGCAAACACTTTTACTTATAAAAACACTAGGAAGCCTCTACCTTGCAACCTTCGACTCTGTGGGATCATTATTTTCAAAAAACTAAGCAGCAGCTCTGCTTCTCATTTCTTAAGTCTATTGGTTAAGTCTTATCTAAAGCTGCCTTTCTGGGAGGTGCATTAAAGAATTCATAATTTTTAAATCTTATTTTATTTTGAAATAAAACACACAAATACCATTTGATTTCACTTATGCATGGAATATAAAGAACAGAATAAGCAAAATAGAAGCAGACTCGTAGGTACAGAGAACAAGCTGATGGTTGCCATAAGGGAGGGGCGGGGGGCTGAGCAGAAAGGTGACGGGGTTCAGAGGTGCCGATCGGCAGTTACAGAACAGTCACGAGATGTAAAGTCCAGCACAGGGATTTTTTTTACTTTGAATGATTTTTCATTTTGCATTTCACATGTTAGCCAGTTTCACATTCTCACAGGAGCAGTATTTAAAATAGCCACTTCATCTCCCAAGTCTGAAAACAGCTAGAACATTCTTCTCCAACTGTAAATTGGTAAGTTTCTTGCAATGTCACCAACAGATATGACAGCACCTATTGTGGTCAACACTTAACTCTTCCATTGTTTCAACTGTGGCAAGTTACAAAGCTGTTTTCAAAGCTCCGGAAATGTCCAAGAGGAAAGGTAATTACTTCCTAAAACTATTTAGACATGGTAAGACTTAAAAATTCTAAAATTTTGTTTTTGAACATCCTTTCATTTTCGGTCTCTCCTCCCCCTCTGGCAATGAAGGTAAAATATAAATGACCACGGGGAGGAAGAGGCAGCATCCCCGAAGCAGCAGCCTCTGACAATGATTAATGTGGAGCTGCCAGAGGAAGTCTGGCAGCAAAAAGAAGCAATAGCTTATGTAACTGGATAAAAAATTAGTAAGACCCTAATAATGTATCTCCCTAGAACCTGAGATAGTGTATTTGATGAATTCTTTAAGCCAGACCTTATTCTCCTACCTATTTGAACCACATAGGCAAAAATACAGAAGAAAAAAATTACAGTTAACTTTTCTTATTCAGATTGGGATGGGTTGGTTAGTTAATGGCATATGCTGATAAAGAGAAATATTGCAAACACTGTCAATTAAAAATTCCAGTATGTTTTTCATTAACACTATGTTGAATATCAGTTTATCTGTTCCTCGAGATTCTGAAGGCATTTCTGTATTTCTGGTTATTTTATAAGCCCTGGCAACAACTGAATAATATTAAGTATCCATGCAGAAAGTGCAAGAGCCTAGACTGAATTTCTATGTATCTTAGGACATACATGAAAAGCAATTTTGTTGAATATGTTTACAATGGCCAATCTGTCATATGACCCTTATAATAAGAGAGGAGATAGTGTAGAAAAACTCTTGGTATTCGAATTTTCTGATTATTTGATATTCTCTCTCTCTCTTTTTTTCAGGGAAAGGTGTTTTCAAACAAGTATGAACTTACAAGTAACTCACCCTCTGTTAAATCTTAGAACGGATATCTCGGAGAGCTAGGCCTCCGGCTGAACTTCAGTCTGTGTGTTACAGTGTGGTTCAGAGGACGCAGGTCTGAAACGCCAAACTGGGGTACGCTCAAAGACCATTCTGTGGAGGCCAGAGCTCACCACACACGCGTGGCTGGAACACGCTTTCATCAGAGCGACTGCCAAGGCTCCTTTTGGAAGACAGGGGCTCTGAGCCTTGGTGAGCATGTCCTGTCACCGCGCACCGTCTCCTGCCCCTGTCGTGGGACCTGAGTATTCTGCATACTGGGTGGGTTTAGTTGTAGAGAACTGGTGGCCATAAACTGCTGGATTATCACAGGACTATTATCATAGCCCAAGAAGACAGGCTATGGAGACATCAAAGACAGAGGGATGACAAGGACAAGGTCAAGAAGACTAACAACAGGTGACAATGCAACACAGAAATCAAACTCCAAGTTGAATAAGGTGAATAACCACAATTGTATATCATTATCATCATTGGAACCAAGTTATTAGAACCAGGACCATAATATACTAGCTTGTCTCCATTTCCAGAATGTAAAAGAAATGCTTTACTTGCTGTACCTCTCTGCTGCATTTGACATTATACATTGCTTCCTCCCAGTTGAAACTCCAGAAATTCTTGAAGGATTCCTCGTCCTCATCGGCCCTTTAAAGATCTGGCATCTCTGAGCTCTATCCTGTTCTCCTTACTCTACTATTCTTCTTAGATGACCTGATCCACTTTCACAATCTCGGCTTTGATTTTTTCACCAGCATCAGTCTCTAGTATCCAACTGGCTGAGGGACTGCTCCACGCAGATATCCCCCAAAGGGGACAAACTCAAGGAGTTCAAAACAAAGTTCACCACCCACTCCTAACCCTTCTTTCTCACTCAGTCTCAGCGGAAGCACCTTTTCCTATCTCAGCTCAAAATACCACAATTCACTCAGTCGCCAAAGCTAGAAAACTAGGCACATTACCTTTGACCCTTCTTTGTCATAATGAATGTCCAAAATAATTTTAGGACTGTATACATGTCACTACTCCTTAACTGTTAAGGAGCTGAAACAACATTCGGCCCTTTGAAGGCAACTGCAAGGCTGATGTGGCCCCCGGTGAAGATGAGTCCGACACCCCTGCTATAGAACGAAGCCCACCTCTCTTGACATGATTACAAAGTCTTCCTAACTCGGTCCCTTGCCGTCTGACCACTGTTACCTCATACCTCTCCCTGCGTGCAATCCCTCTACCCACTGCACAGACACTGTAATTCCACTCTGTCCCCTTCCTATGCTGTCCCCTTCTGTGCTGCCACAGATTTGTTCATTTTGTCCTATTGTCTAACAATCTCCACTTCCTTCCTCTCCTGTCTCGCCTCCCCTACCCTGAATTATTTGTGTCTCAGCAAAGCTACCACCTCCTCCAGAAAGCCTTTCCTAAAAGTTCTGGGTTGGGCAATTCTATCATTCTCTTACTTTGTGTATCTTTCACTAAGCACTCGACATGTTCTCTGTAAGTTCTTTAATAAACTTAATAAAAATCAATAAAGACATAAGAATAAAAATAGTAAGTATGTGCCCCCATTCTCTGTGCCCCATTCTGGACTCCCAGGCCTTAGAGAACACAATTCATAAACTACCCGTGTCTGTAATCCCACCTTCCAGCCCAGAACTGACAACAGATGCTCCAGAAATGTTCTGTTACTTGGAAGTGACTGAGAAGAGAGTACACAAAAATAAATCACAGAAAAGGCAAAACTCCTCCCTGTCACTTCCCTTTGCAAGGGTCCTGGTATGGCTCCTATTTGGGCGGTTGCATTGACATCTTCAGTTTTGGAGGGTTCTAGTTGAAAATAACTCCAAATAAGCAATTTATTGCCTCCTCGCCCACAGAATTAATTCTACTGAGGAACGGTCCTGTTCTTGACTTCAGATCTCTTACTCTATCAGCAAAGGTACGTTTTTTAAAACATATGCCATGTGTGACCTCCAGCTGGTAAATGAAAAATAGGAAGGGAGGACAGAACCAAGTAGGAATGAAATAAACGTGGCGGCACCCTGCCATTTATCACATGGAAGTTACTTACATGCAGCAGCAACACAGCAGCGAGAAAAGACTGCCCTTGGCAGTAGCCGATGTCTTCGTCGTAGACAGAGTAGGCCTAGAGGAAAGGTGGAGAGAGGAACCTCGTCAGCATCCACGGACTTTCACTAGGCTCCAGCTCCCATCGGGCTGCCACCTGCACTTGTGTGTGGGCTGTCCACACAATTGCACGGGTCCTTCAACTTGAATGTGTGGGTCACAGGCACAGGGGATCCCCCAAAGAGGCAGCATCTTCCCCAAAGCAATTTTAGATGCTCCGTCACCCCCAGGTTCATCCTCAGAATTTGTGGTAAAGAGATGCGCAAAGCACCTAAGTTAGTTTTAAAACATCCACTGTGGTTTGCTGTCCGGCAAATGAAATCACGGGAGGCAGGAGCCGAGGGCAGGAGAGGCTGGGAAGGTGAGTTGATGTGGGTTCTAACGTACCTTATGGGGGAAATCTGAATGCTGCTGGACGTGCTGTGCAGGCTCCCTAGTCTAACAGACAAAATAACCACCTTCTGTAACCTCCAGACGTTCTCAAACACCTCCTACTCTACTCTCCCACTTTCCAGAGTGCTAATGGGTAAAAATGACCCCTCCCATGCACACCACTGGGGCAAAGCAGAAACCTGTAGCATTGCCCGTGGGTTTTGCAAAATGGCTGAGAGAGCCGCACGCCACATAAGCACCTGCCCTCATGGGCATTCGGGATTCACCATCTTTAACGGCGGTCTAACTGGGCCACCAGGACAGAGCCGAGGAGGCCCATTCACAGCAAATCCAGCACTCCTGGAAACAGCTATCACACCATGTGACTCAGGGTTTGCCTTAGTCTTCAGAGGAAAGGAAATAAGGTGTGCACTTAATACACAGTAACTAGTACTTCAAAGAGCTGAGCGCATAATTTTTCAAGATGCCCATCTTAGGTTTTAAGGAGCTGACTCAGTGTAGTAGGCGTGGTATGCGGATCAAAGAGTACAGAACAGGAATTAGTCAGCTTTCTCTGTAAACGTCCAGAGAGAAATATGTTCGGCTTTGAGGGACACTAATATAGCTGATGCATATTGTTTTTGCTTTTTTAAACAACCCTTTAGAATATAAAAACCGTTTGCAGCTTGAGGGTGGTACCAGAGCAGGAAGCGTGGGCCATAGTTTACTGACCCATTCAGGCATTCCCACGTGCATTTTTAAGACTATCACCCCCACTGTGCTGCCTGGGTCCTGGACATGTACCACGTGTGAGACTTCGTCTTAGTGAGGGCTCCCCCTGATGTGCAAGCATGAAAACTGTCTCCCTGCAGGGTGGCGGCTGTCAAATACCCTCAGGCAGGGCCCCCACGGGGCGGGGGTGGGGGGAGTGAGCCATCCCCAGATGCCAGAGAAGTCAGAGAACCGGGAGGGGCAGGAACTGTTTTTTACTTAACGTTTGTGTGCAAGGAGACGCACGCATTTTAACTGTGGGATTCTTTGAGTTGGGTCGTTTATGTAACTCATCGTTATGGACTATTTCCATCATTTCAGGACATCGCCCAATGCCTCTGCAGTCAAACCCAGGCACACTCTGGTCTGAGTTATCACAATGTGTTATTAGCTTTGCACTTTCAAAGAATTTCATATAAATGGAACCACGCTGCTATAATATGTACTCTTTTGTGCCTGGCTGCTTTTACTCAGCATAATGTTTCTGAAATTCTGCCATGCTGCTGCCTGGAGCAGCAATCAGTATAGTCCATTCGTGCTTTTTAATTGCTGAGTAGTATTCCACTACCCGAACATACCAAGGCCTGTTTATCCACGTTCCCACTGATGAACATTTGGGGTTTCTTCCCCCCGTTTTTGGCCAGTATGAATAAATTTTCTATGCATACACATGGCTTTTTGTGGGTACAGGTCTTTATTTTTCTTAGGTACATAACCAGGAGTGGAGGTTCAAGGTTCAAATGCTAAGTGAATGCTTAACTTGATAAGAAATGCCAAACTTGTTTCAAAGTAGCTGTACAATTATTATACCCACACCGGCAAAGGATGAGCACTCAGTGCTTCACATCCTCGTTAAGACTGGATGTGGCCAGCCCCCATGCTTGCAGTGATTCTGTGGTTTTGACTCGCATTTTCCTAACAGTTAATGACACAGAACATATTATCTCGTGTTTTTAGGCAATTGATACATATTCTTTTGTCACCGTCTCAAGTTCTTGCTCATTTGTTTATGTTGTTCATGTTATTATTATTGATTCATAGGATTTCTTCATACATTGTTTACAAGTCAATTGTCAGACTCCACTGCCAGTATTTCTCCCAGTCTGCGCCCTGCCTTTTTCCTTTTCCTAGTAGTATCTTTTGAAGTATCTTGTTCTCTTTTAACCTTCTTCTGCTAATGATGATATTATCACACCCTCTTCTACTGAGAGAGAAATTAGATCATGGAATCATTACCTAATGAATCTGAAAGGAGCTTTTCTTCATTATCAATTGCCAGAGCTCTGCTGAATTTTTAAATTGAAAAAGGGATTAGCATTCTTTTACTTTAAAAATTTTCTTTGATTTATACAGTGAGGTTCCTGATTGCTTCACTTGTGCTTTTCTCCAGAATTCATGGGTGTGTGTGTGTGCGTGCGCATGTGTGTGTGTGTAAGGAGCTGCAGGAAGGACTGCAGGCAGAGAGACAGAGGAGCGCAAGGCTGCAGAAGGAGGAAAAGGCTGGCTCCGACACTGTCCCCACTGCAGCCCTCCTGGTGTGCTCTGTCACTGTCACTTCCGCAAACAGGGAACTCTGGGAGGTGCCGATGGCAGAGCAGGTTACATGAGCAATAAATAGCAAGCACTCTCCTACCCAGGAGACTCTGGATCTCCAAAAGCCAATCCTTCTTCACAACTGGGACTCCATTTGGACAAATGGTGGATTCATCGTTACATAACTATACTGAACATTTATTGAGAGTTACTTATATGCTTGTTTGTGTTACAAGAGAAGTCCAAAAAAACACCAAGGTCCAACACACATGATGCAGAGAAGGTATGAATTCGGACTCCACAGACTAGCCTCTCACCAGAGAGCTGAGGGTAGCAGTGCAAAGCAGTAATGCATTGGTCTTACGTTCAACTTGGTTTATCATTTTGGGTTAGATTAGTAGGAAAAAATGACTTTTTCAGGGGTCACTTACTAAATGGCTTCTATGATTAATGGTTTGAAACACAGTGTTCTAGCAAGTTCTTTTGTTCGGAGATCTTCTAAGCACTGTTTGGCTTTAGTCTAAGCCTTCTCCAACTGAACTAAACTGAATCCTTTCTCTCTCTACCCAAAACCTGCCTCTCTTTGCACCAAACCTCCCCCTACTCCTCACTTTAATTGCTTTGCTGGGCTGACTTTTATAAACCATCTGGGTAGGCACCACTTCTGTAGCGGGGAAGTTGTCCCTATCAGACCAACCTTCCCTCTGGACACACATCTAAACTGTATCTGGACAAAAACAAAAAACAAATACATGAGGGCACTGCGGAGCTAAATGAAAGCGGCAGAAACTGGAAGGCAGAGAAACTTAAAAGAAGGAAATGACACAGGGTAGGAGTCTCATTCTCCGTGGCTTTTGCCAGAGGTCAGGCACCAGCAGTAGGTACCACACGGGATGGCTAGAACTTGCGTCTAAAGCTGTAGTCCTACTGGCTTAAGAAACAGAGGACAGACTGGGGTGACCATCATAGCTAGGAAGCAAGAGTGGAAAGTCTGGAAAAAAGAGTAAGGTTAGAGAAGCCCTCACTATTCTTACTGTAAAGTTACAGAATTCGAAGCAGTGCAAAACTGATATAAGGATAGACAAATAACCAACAAAACAGAATAAAGTGAGAATCATGAGTCCATTTGAAAATGATAAATAAATGGTAAGTCAGATGAGAAATGGGATATTTACATAATTACAAATGATGTCACACAAAATATTAATTATAAGAGACAAAGAGTAACCTCATCGTGCAGAAGGCTGGTACACAATATCTTATTTAGTTGATCACAGTGGTTACCATCACTCATGGGAAAACCACAGCAGCATGCTGCCTGTGAGAAAGAAGTAAGAGCAGGCCACTTCTGTCATTCCTGCCACAGATGTAACCCGGACGCAACCACGAGGAAACTGCAGACAAACCTAAATGAAGGGCCGGTCTAAAAGATGCCTGGCCTGCCATCTTCCAAAGTACCAAGGTCAAAACAGTGGAGAGAGGAGCGAGGTACTGCTGCAGACAGAAGGAGATCAAGGAGACCCAACGGTGTGACTGTGAACTAGACCCTTTTTCTCCCGAGGGCACTGTGTGGACCGCTGGTCTAACGCCCAGGCAGAAGCGGTAGACGGAGGCCGCGCTCCTGACTTCAGCGCCGCGTGACAGCGCGTGGGAGAATAGTGCTGCTCGTTAGAAAACACCTGGAAGCATCTGGAGGCACCGCGACGGCGAATCGCTCTCGCACAGTAGAAGAAGACAGAATTCCATATTTCCAACTCCCCTGTAAGTTTGAGATTATTTGAAAATATATAGAAATATGGAAACATACATACATAAAAATTTGACAGAATCATTTTGTCACCTGGCTCTAATAATAGAAAATTGGGGCTCAAAAAAGTTATTAAGCTTGTCCCATTTGCTGGTTAAGTTTGTCCTATATGCTGGTAAAAAGCAGAGTATCAACATAAGCTGCAAAAATAGATTCACTGACATGAAATAATCTAAATACTGGTGATGAAAACATAGAGGGCTAGATGTACTCATAGATATTCGCTCACAAAGCAATTTTCTTATCTAACGCAGCTGGCAAACTTCCTAGATGTAGCTTTCCTTTTATATAATCCTTCAAAAAAAAGGCCCTTGGCAACAATTTAAAACGGAACTAATATACTCAGTTTTTTTTTAAAGGAAATGTAAAACAACTAGCCTACCATAACCTTAAAAAATTTAATGTCTCTATTATAAGTAAACTACTGTGTGGTTATGGTAAATCAGTCAGTGTTTCTTTTACATTCTTGGACTTTTGGTTTCAAAAAGAAAACACCTGTCAAGGCCATCCTAAAGTCTAAGTTAAAGCAACAGTGCTGCTCCTAAGGAGATGATCCTGAATAATCTTAACGAGTAAAATTAGTTCACAGGAGAAGAAAACGGTAGGCATGGAGAGCTCGCTGAGAGTTTCTATGCGTGACACTTCCATCTGAAACATCAGTGTGACGACCATGGAGACTCGCCCTCCAGCTCTCCACCACGGGAATGTGACCGACCGGGAGTCCCCGCTGCTGTGGGCCACGCTTCCCATGGGCTGCTGCCCCCAACGGCTGAGCGCGGCAAGAACACACAGACGGGAGTTCTTCTGGCAGCAGTGGCCCTCCAGGCAACTGAGGCTGAGGACTCCCGGCTGGCCTCGCCAGGCTTTCCTCAGAAGGACCCTCCAGGCCGAGACCCTCCCACCCGACTCTCCTCCCTCTCCTTCCCTGGGGGTCAGACTAGCACTGGTGGCCGCTGGCCCAGGCTCCTCCCCATTTTCTCTTGTAGGCGTTTCCCCTAGTGTATTTCTGACATCTTGAATCCTGTCCTGGTGACAAGCTTGTTAGCGAACCTGGACTAACACTGTCAGTTTCATCAGGTCAAGACCACCCCCTTGGTTAATGATATCAACACTGTGTAACTAGCACTGCTTTCCGCTCTCTCAGGAACAAAGGAAAAAGTCAGAGGGAGCTTCTTCCCGCCAAGACTAGACATACTGCAGAAAAGAAAGAAATGAACCTGATGAGAGAACATGCAAAACTGGAGTCCACCATAATACTCTACATTTTAGAAAGTATTTTTAATCTGTAACGCACTGTGGGAAGGAGTGGGTAAAACAAGCCTCACAAGGGAAGTGGGCAACTAAGATCTGGACAGATGGGAAGGAGGAGGAAAGCAGTTCAGATTCACACCCTTCTCAGGTCTTTGAAAGATGCAGGAAGAGGTCTGGTTAAGGAGGAGGCTTCAAAGTTATGAAGACACTGCCAACTGCATCATAATTAGTCAACAGGAAGTAAGTCCCTAGAAGTCCATAACTAACCCACTGAGAAATCACTGAGAGCGGCCTGTTTAAGACATGGAAGGCACCAGAACTCAGTAAAGAAACAGGTCTCTATGTGGTAAAAACACACCAATGCAGGAGGCACCAGGGGCAGCATTTGATTCGAAGGTTCCCTGTGTTATATCTTTGCAGGTTGGTTTTATTCTTCCTTTTCTCTCTATTTTAAAAAGTAAGCTAACTTCTCTTCCTCAGAGTGATGTTGTTTTCTAAAAAGAGCTGCTATAATCAAATCCTTAGAGTAAACACGAGTCCCTGTATTCTGAGTTAAAACATTTCTGTCATAAACGCACCCTTTCTTTTCTGTATTCTAGTCATGGTGTGATGGCTTCAATTAGCCTTTCTGTTGAAAGACTACAGGCTCCACAGAAAATACAAAGCTATTTCAGGAAAAGCTTAGAGAACCAAGCACATAGAGGAAATTTTAAAGTCTCCTCAGACACTCTCAAAAGCATTACAAATCAGTGATTCTCTTTCCAGGACTCCGGCTTCACAAACCTGACCTTTTCACTGTTACCGTTTCAGAAGAAAAATCCATGTTTAAAACAACATCATATCTTTTTAGTTGAGCTCTGACTCAGAAAGTCTATCCTTTTAATACGTGTATTTATAGGAGATGACAAAACTAAAACCCAAAACTACTCCCTCATGGACGACTTTAATGACACCAACAAAAATAAAATGGTTTTGAGATACTGTATACCAAAGCTAAGCATGAAGTTCCACGCCCCTCCCCACCCCACGCTGCGAAGCTCCTTTATATGGGTACGGATATGTGTGTGCACGCATGTGCTATTTCCAATGGCTATAAACATTATCCTTGAAGCAGAATGAAGCAGAATTAGACAATTCTTCTAAGACAGAAAACATAAAATGAGTGACTTAAAGGGGGGAATAAAACTAAGTAAAACTCTCACTCTGAGAGGTTAAGATGTATCAGTATGCTAATCTGACACTCTTGTTATCCCACAATAAACTAAAGGATCAGTAAAAAACTTCCTGCTCCCCTGGAAAATCTGAAATTATTAACCACCCACTTGTCTACCAGGAAGATTGAGGGGAACACTATGAAAATTTGATAGCTCCTATTCCTTCACGGGAGCTAAATATGTCTTTTTAGAAGGGGAAATTTGGGGGGAAGGCCTTGCCCTCCAAGCCAGAAAAGGTCAAACCTGGATCAAAGGGACCCCCGCACCCCACCCTCCCACCAGGGAAACTCTGAATCTGCTCTGGAGTAAACATCATGCAAAGCTCTGTGATTCTTCAGATGCAAGGTCCTCTCTCTTAAAAACAACCAAGCATGGAAAAAGGCATGAGCAAGTAGATACAAAAACTAAAACATAAGAGACAAGAATATACAGATGGGTGATCAGATACTACACTTTAAATAAAATAATAAAAATAAGAGCAGATATCAATGAAATAGAAGGAAAACATATAAGAAATAAAATCAACAAAACCAAAAGTTGCCTCTTTGAAAAAACTAGTAAATTTGATATAATAGCGTTTCTTTGAAATACCAATCAAAATCCTCAAAAAGTGTTTTTTTCCCTAAAAAACATCCAAGCTGATTCTAAAATATGGAACTACAAAGGTCCAAGATGGTAAAACAATTTGGAAGCAGAACAAAGCCGCAGGCCCCAGAACACACGGTGATAAGACTGACCGAGTTACCATAATTGCAACAGTGTGGTATCGGTACAGAGACAGACACGGAGACCAGTGGAGCAGAATGGTCCAGCAGTGGAAACAGGGTTTCAAGGAGATACAGGCATTCCCACGTTTAGCGCACCACTATTCACAACAGCCGAGATATGGAAACAAGCTGAGTGCCCGTCAGTGGAGAGACGGATAAAACCGTGGCGCGCATACACAATTACTCCGTCAGAAAGGGGGACACCTAGCCAGTGAGACAACATGGATGGGGCTTGAGCACATTATTCTCAGCGAGATAAGTCAGACAGAGAGTGACAAATGCTGTATGAGATCACTTGTATGTGGAATCTTAAAAAGTCAAACCTGTAAAAAAAAAACCTAAACCCAAGTGTAAAATGGCATTCACCAGGGCAAGGGGGTGGGGCGATTAAAATTGATATTCATTAAGGGTACAAATATGCAATGAGTAAAAATAAGCCATAGACAGCTAATGAACAGTATAAGAAATACAGAAAACAGTATTGTATTGTGATCATGAAGCTTGCTAATAAGAGACAAAAACTTAATTACTCCAACACTCCAAAGATGACCATGTGATGTGATAGGGGCGCTAAATATTGCTACGGCAGCCGCCACATCACAATATATAAACGCGTCGAATTAGCACGACGTCTACCTTAAGTATACAGCGCTCTGTGTCCAATGTATTCAGTAAAAAAAGAAAAACCCCAGAATAAAAAAAAGAAGGGCCCAGATACAAACCCACATATTCGTGGATCTGATTGACGACAAGCATGCTGCAGCAGTACGCTAGGGGAAAGAATGTTTGTTTGAAAGTAACACTGGGTCAATCAGAGACACATGCGGGGGGAAAATGAACCTTGACTTCTAGCTCATCCCAAAGCCAACTGCACATGGACCACAATCCCCAGTGTGAAAAGCACAAGAATAAAATGTTTACATTACATCAGGGAAAACATTCATGACTTTGGGCTAGGCAAATATTTCTTAAACAGGACACAAAAACTCTAACCATAAAAAAAGGGTTAATAAAGAGGGCCTCACTTTTTTAATGGCTTCTGTTCATCAAACGAGACCATTAACAGAGCGAAAAAGCAAGCGAAAGAGAAGGTACTTGTAATGCTTGTATCTAAAAAAGGACTTACACCCAGGATACAGGAAAAAATCTCCTACAAAACAATAGTAAGAGAAAGCCCAACTGTAAAAATAAGCAAAAGACAAACAGGTTTGTCGCGGTAGGATATCCTAACGGGCAAAACGCCCACGACAAGGTGCTTGCTCCTCCTCAGTCACTGAGGGGAACGCACCTGAAACCACAAGGAGACGCCACGACACAGCCACCCAAATGGTGAAATTTAAGTCTACCACGTGTTGGTGAAAACAGAGCGACTGGAGTCCGACACACTGCTGGCTGAAACATAGAAGGTAAGACTGAAAACCTGTTGGGCAGCATCGACCAAGGGCGGACGTGCCCATTCCCTCTGACCCAGAAACTCCACTCCTAGCATATCGCCAATGGAAATGCATCCTTCCATGCACCAAAACATGATCAACACAAGAGTGTGCATGCCAGCACTATTTATAACTAAAGACAACCAAACGTCCACCAAGAACAGAACGTAGACTATGTTGTAACATGGTCATACCACAGAATATTATGTAGCGGTAAAAACAATACATTGCTGCTATACATGACAACACGGACAGATCCCATGGACAGTGGGAACAAAAGTAACCCCGTGCTCCATATTGTGCGAGTCAACTATTTTAATTCAAAGAGAGGCAGCCCTGCTGCGTGGTACAGAATGGTGACCCTTGGGGAGGTAATTACTGGCAGGGGAAATAAAGGGAGGCTTCTGGAATGCTAGTAAAATTCTTTGTCCTATAGTAATTACACAGAAGTGTTCACTTGACAAAATTCACTGTTATACCCTCAACATTTGTGCACTTTGCTATATTTATATTAAATGTTATATTTATTAAAGGTTTTTAAATGGTAGCCGTGAGATCTAAGGTGATATTAAGAAAATTGTTCTTTATAAAGCTGAAGGCCTAACATGGATGAACCCTGAAGGCATTATGCTAAATGAAATAATGAAATCTACAACAAAGCAGAACATAAAACCACCCACAACATCAAACTTATAGGAAAAGAGATCCTACTTGTGGTTCCCAGAGACAGGGGCAGGGAGCAAACTGGAGGACGGTGGGCAACATACACAGACCCCCGTCCTAAGATGAGTTAAGTATTAGAGGTGGAATGTGCCCCAGGGTGGCTATACCGCCACAGCACGGTGCACAGGAAAGCTGTTACAAGAGGAGATCCTAAGGATTCCCATCAAAAGGAGTTAATCAGAAGTAAATGAGTAAACGCACTCCACTCCATGTGTGCCTGAAACACACGCCCAACGCCAATGACAGAAAGCCAGGTGAAGTCTTCAAAGTCGCGTCACACTCCCTCACAGCTCAGTAATGAGAGACAGCTGAAACCGGACTTGGAATGCATCTGCTATGTTTATGAAACTTTTTAAAACAACATTCAGAATCACAGCAAACTGAAATTGGAATAATCTTATCAGACCCCCATACTCTCAATGAGGAGGAAATCTGAAAAGTGATTCCCCCAAATCTTAGATCTTCTTAGGGGAAGAATCAAAACCAGAAGCCAATCTCCCAATGCTCAGTCCTTTAAACTACGCCAACCTGTCTCCTCGGGTATGGTGGCACAATTTTTCTTCCTTTCAAGGACACTACTTTAAATGTTGTGAAAGACAGGAGGGAGGGAGGGGAGCCCGAACCTTTACATTTTCAGAATCCTATGCATTCTCCTACTGCACTTTCAGCTCAACTTCCACACGTACGTTTATGAAAGCAGAAGAACCTGCAAGCCGTTTCCACTTCCTCCTCCTGTGGAAATGGTATTAAAAGGCAAAAGCTGGAGTTGAAGGCCAATAAAATGTGACAGCAAGTTCCTAGCAGTGTCCCCTCTACCCTGACATTCCGGTCATTTCTCATCTCTCCAGAGCCACAGAAAGCTTCAACTGCAAAGTCAGACTCTTGTATCCTTGAACCAGAGCTGATTTCAACACTCGCTGTAACTGAAATTCTCTCTTTTCTAAAGATTTTATTTATTTTTAAAGAGAGGGGAAAGGAGGGAGAAAGAGAGGGGGAGAAACATTGAGGTGAGAGAGAAACATGGATCCGCTGGTTCTCATGCACCCCCAACCCGGGACCTGGCCTGCAACCCAGGCACGTGCCCTGACCGGGAATTGAACCCGTGACTTTTCAGTTTGCAGTTCGATGCCCAATCCAGTCAATTACAGCCATTCCAGTCAGGGCTGTAACTGAGATTCTCTTAATTTCTGTTTCAGTTTAAGAGCAGAGAATATTGTATTTCTAACATAGGCTCCACGGATGAGGAGTTGTTAGAAACAAGGGAAGTAGTAAGTGTGGAAGTACTCTGTAAAGGTGAGGTTATTACAAGGCACATGAAGGCGCTGCATGAATAAAAGGTCTATTAAGTGTGTTGCTGGTGTGAATAAGATGCACTGTTCTTAGTGATGAGTCATTAGATGCTAATCCTTTACAATCAGGAGTAAGAAAAGGATGTCTATATTCACTAATTGATTTTAATACTATCATGGGGGTTCTGGCCAGTGTGGTAAGACAAGAAAAAGAATAAGAAAAAATGGTAAAGAAGAAGCAAAACTGTCCTTATTTACAGATATGACAAAGCAGCTGATTTAAGATCAAGGTATTATTAATGTTTTTTCATAAATATGATGTACAATGTGTGAGTTATCACCACCACTGAGGTTCTCTGCATGAGCACTTAGCTACTAAATCATAGTAGATCAAAAGGAGGAGAAACTGTCCATTATAAACCAAGTGGTCCACATGGTGGGACCGCAGCAAATTTTGGTTTTTCCAACATTTTCTGATATATTCATCTCTGCTCGCCCCCATCATCAAAAACTATTATAAACTTAGGTTGAAGTAATTCATATTTTAGTACCATATTGCAAGCTTTAGCAATTTATATTTACTATCTTAAATTTTAAAATGTTTTTAACATGATTCTTTTGTTTCCTGCAATTTTTACAAAATTTAGTATAATTAATTCAGCAATTAAGGTATCTTAGAGCTACATTTTTATAATATTCTTTACTCAGACCTTTAAAACTGTCTACTTGTGTTGCAAAATATACACTGATAATCTAAAATGACTACACGAGCTGTGTGAATTACTAATGAATATTTTCTAATGAATTCAAAGTTGGATTATGAACCTGCAATTTTATTTTTATTTTTTAACCTGCAATCTTAAATGCAAGGAGTAGCAAGTACTTAAATGTACCAACTATTAACTGTTATCTTTGTGTTTAATAATGTTTCAGGCATTTCCCTGACTAGTACACAACGCGGCAAACACTGGTTCTACCACAATGGTGCAAAACCGAGTCACAGGCTGCAGGCACACAGAACCACCTGTCTAGTTACATGAGGAAGAACAGAGCATCGGTCAGAGAGAAACTGAGGGAAAAGTCACGGATTGGCTTTTGAAAATATACTCAATGCTAGCGGAAAAGTGTTCCATATCCCATAAATCGGACTCTTCTAAATTAACTTAGAAACTACATAGAGTTTGATATCTTCCTTACACAAGCCAGAAGCTAATTAGCCTGTAGAATTTTAAAACTGGTAGAAAATTTTTTAATAATTACTTTTTCCTGTTATAAGCATATAATGAATATAGATTTTTAAAGATTTTATTTATTTATTTTTAGGGAGAGGGGAAGGGAGAGAAACATCAATGTATGGTTGCCTCTCACACACCCTCTACTGTGGACCTGGCTCAAAACCCTGGCATGTGCCCTGACTGGGGATTGAACCGGCGACCCTTTGGTTCGCAGGCAGTGCTCAATCCACTAAGCCACACCAGCCAGGGCACATATAATCAATATATCACATATTTTTTGTGGTGTTCAATGGTTTTAGCATTTTTAAAAACTAGATGATATACTGCTTTCCGGAAATCAGTACACTCACAGATTTTCAGTTATTTTTGCATTTCTAGCTCTGAATGATATTATTTATATAAAAGTAAATTCCTGATGAGTGTATGAATGTATAATCCTCCAAAATGACTCCATCGAGAGAAAAGACAAGACGAGACGAGAGCGGGCAGATGGCTGACCCACGAACATGCAAGAATGACTTAAGGAAAGCTGAGCCCTTTTCAGAGTTAAACAGTGACCCTGCTTGGTCAGCACATGTGGGGAGTGCTTTTATAAGTGCCATTAAAAACCAGTAACTACAAAATGACATTGATACGTGAGTATACTTCTGATTACCCAGTAGCTAATTTTGGTTATTCAAATGCTTAAATTTGATTAGTCAGGAATCAATTATCTCACTTACAAATTAACCATGGTATTTTCTTTTTCTCCATGTTATTACAAGAGTTTTCTGTTGTTCCCTGTTTGTTAACAACCAGAGCGGTAGAGGGGGATGATATTGAGTAGCCCACCACACTTGGCAGGGCACCTTAAGTATGAGGAGAAGGGCAAACTGTATTTAATGATGTCATCATTTTGGGTCTTTGGCCTCGATTAGCATCGACAGCAATGAGTTAACTTTATATAATGATTTAAAAAGTCACTCTGCATTCCTGATATGACCTAGAGAAATTAATACTGTGATGAGTCTTCTCCACTGACAGAGGCAGAATCTTTTGTACCCACGCCAAGTATATTTACTGAAAATCAGGAAACAGTTTTCCTCCAGGCCTGCTACTGATGAGGGAGAGAAGAGCTTTCAAAGCAGGACATCCAAACCGCACAAAGATGTGCCATGTGGCAATGCAGAGGGTGTCAGCAGTAGCAGAGACTCGCCAGTACTCACAGAGGTGCCACACTGCTTCTTCATTGTGCCTATTGTCAAAAAACTGAGACAAGTGCCACAGCATCTTGTCAGAGGGCAGAGTCACGGGGACTCCTCTGAGTCTTTACTGCCACGGCCTGAAGAGGACCTGCTGTTCCCTTGTGCTGGTGGCAGAGCCAGACGGAGGCAGGCCACACTTGCCTCCTCCGCAGTCAGGACCCATGACTGAGGATCCGGTAGTTTAAGTGTAAAGCAGAGAACATGACACAGTCCAAGAAAGAAGTGAGGACAGAAAAGAGTCCGAAAACCTGTAAGATGGGTTTCTAAAATACAACCCTGTAAAATCAGTTAGAAAAGCCGAGGGGAGGGCCCTACCTTGCAGATCTTGTAGAGCGACTCCTGGCCGTCACCTCCAGTATCCTTAAAGTAATCGTGTGCAGGGAATGTGCGGTGAATGTCTCGAGTGATAACACTCTCCTGGGCGGAGTCCTGAAAGAAAAAATTGCAATTTCCTTTTAATTACAAACACTGATATATACACATGGTAAAGAAAATCCAAACAGCACATAAAGAGTCTGCCCCCAAATAAATGCCATCCACCCTGGACCCAGGGCCCCATTCACCAGAGATAAACACCCCAGTAGTTTCCTGGAGCCCTTCATCACCTTCCTGTAGACGCTCACATGACGGGAGAAGAGGGAGGGATGCTGCACACACACATCTCCATCCTTTGCTTTCTAAGGCACAGACAGAAGCAAACTACCTGCTCCTTTCACATAACAGGGTAAGTCACAGAATATTCCTTATCAATACATGCAAATGTATTTTACTCTGTGTGAGAGCAGCTATTTAAAAGAACAAGGTACACCTGGATATGGATGTAACATAATTTATTTAATATTCTCCTAATAATGATTTTTTGCACTTTTCTATTTATACTGCAAATAATACTTTTATCTGCACATGTTCAAGAACAGGCTCCTGGGCATGGACTCGCTAGGCTGAGGGCACACGCATTCCCACGTTTGCTAATGTGCTTCCACTCCAGAGTCGTACCGATCCATGCAAGCACTGGTGAGGGCGCGCATTTCTCCGCACTCACCCGAAACCACATGGCACCCAACTCTGCAATTCCGGACAACGTAAAAACTGAAAACTCGGACCTCAGTAAAATGAAAAGTCGGAACATTACCAATCCTTCCCCCTGAGGGGTTAATTGCCCAACGCACTCCAAAAAACAAAAAGCCCCAACGCTGCTATGTTAAGATGACAAATGCTTTTTTAAAGATAAATCTAGAGGCAGGTTTGGTGGGGTTTTTTTTTCAGGTTTAGGATCTAAAAGCTCCAAATTGAGTACAATTCTAATTCTTATAAGAATGATTAATGACTCACTTGATTTTATTTTTTTCTGTAAAGATTCGTTAGTTTTATCTGTTTAAACATAAGAAAACAGGATGAGACTACGTCCAGCCACCCGGATGATGGGAATACTTTACACAGTTTAAGGACACATCAGTGACTATGACTGCAAATTAAAAGTACTGTTTAACGTCTGGCTTCCGTAAAGATGTGAAAAAATCCCCCCTTTCAGTTAAAGTCCAGCCAGGGAAAGAGCGTTTAATACGTGAGCTACTGTGACCAACGCCTGATTCCGTTCGCTCTCTGGCTGAGAAGTGCATAGGCGAAGCAGCTGCCTGTCTCTGAGGGAAGCCAGTGCCTTCTCTTGCTGCCTTTTTTTCATTTCAGCTGCTATTTCACGCTGGGTGGTAATTAAATCTTATGTCACGTAGAGAAGGGACACAAACTGAAAAGTTCCACATTTGCTAGCAAACACCAAACATACTGTAAATCAGTCCAGAGGAAATTCTGACGGCTTACAGGAATGGAATGCCAGAGCTGGGGAAAAAAACGAAACCTAAACAAATAGCCCAACTGAAGTAAAAGCACACATCAAAAATTATATTTATCAAGGTATGCAGTTTTAATGATAAAGTATTTTGGAGGAAGGGGGGACTATAAGAACGAGGTGAGTATAAAGGTAATGTACAAAAAGATACACTATGAAAAGTATGGTTATTTGGTCTGGTCTGGAGAATAAGGAGAGGAGTCTGGTACCAGGTAGAAGTAAGTTTTCACTGCCCAGGTATCCTCCAAGAGAAGGGTTCTCTTTCTATACAGAAAGTTTCCATTTATAAACTATTTGTAAAGATGACCACTGAAAATGTTACCACTGCCATTGCTGGACTATTTCAAAGGCAAACATATGCCAAGCAGTTCACAGGATAATTCTTTTCTCAGTTTCCAAGATGTCAGGGAGAGAAATCATTGAACTATATTCCCTGGAAACTGCCTACTCATTTGGCATCATGCTGTGTTTAAATGCTAACAGTCTGATTCAGTGAAGGGGAAATTGATCAACAGTTTCTAGAAAGTAACTTTGCATAATTCTGAGCAATTTTTCCTATGCATATCTGAATATTTCTTGTTTGTTTTCTTAAAGAGGCAAAACTCAAATGAAATTAAAAATAATAAATTTTTCCTTAATAAACATTCCTTTCCTGGGGTTACTTTTTTTTTTTAATCCTCACCCAAGGACATTTTTTTTCATTACTTTTTTTTTTTTCCAGAGAGAAAAGAAAGGAGAGAGAAACATCGACATGGAAGAGAAACGACAGGTTGCACACTCCCTGACTGGGGATCAAACCCACAGCTGAGGCATGTGCCCTGGCCAGGAACCCACCTGCAACCCTCCAGCTAATGGGACGCTCCAACCAACTGAGCCACACAGGGCAGGGCCTAGGGTGACTTTCAAATGCTTTCAACACTCGTGTACTTCTAGAGTTTTCTTCTTCACATGAATCTCGGTTGGCTAAGGGAATAACTTCAGGAACTTCACTTCATAGACTAAACAAGCTATTTTGCTGCATTATTCACTGAAAGTGAAGGTCAAGAGGCACACCGGCCTCACAAATAGACTAATAGGAATGAAACTGTGCACTGGACTAGGAAAAATCACGATGTTTTTAAGCGAAAGCGAAAGCCAGCTACGTCCCCATTACCCACACTGTTGAGAACAGCCACAGTACACACGTCAGGAATCCAAACCTAACCCCCAACTCACGCACTCCTCGCCCACTCAACAAGCATCGGAGTCACGGAGCCGTCAACCTCATACTCTGTAAAAGAAGGATGATAAAACAACCGTTCTCTTCTATTCATACCTTTCATTTTTAGTCTTATTCCAATTATATTTGTCAATTTTTACAAGAAATAAAATGTAGAGAGGACGAAAAAGAGGCCAAATAATTTACCATCTACATACATGGAGTTAAAAGGCCTCATGTGATCTTTTAAAATTTTTATTAGCATGGCTAAAAACAATGTGTAGCACAACCAAAACTGATGAGGTCATTTTCCTGGAGGCCCCCACCCCCACCCCCCACCATAAGCAGAGCTTCCCCTTAAGTCTTGCCAGCCACCTTCGGAATGAGAGGAGGGAAGTCACTCCTTTGTGGGCAGTGACTTCCGCAGTACCCAGAGACTCACAACTTGACCCAATATCACTTCCCCAGTAGAGGCGTCTCACATTCCCATCCTCAGGCCCCAGGGTGGGGGCGTGGCTTTGGAGCCGGACAAGCTTGTGGGATCTATTTCTGGCTACTCCACGCGATACATACAGGATCTCAGACAACTTATTTAATCCCACTAAACTTCAGTTTCCTCCTCTGGAAAGTGGGATAATACCAAATCCATATCATTTAGAATAAAATAACATACGCATAGTGCTTAGCACACTGCCTGTATAAACTGAGTACTCACTAAAGAAATGAAAGTAATTATTATTCCCTTTTCCCTTAAGAATCACATTTAACTGTCTAAATATTTTGATGAACATACATGTTAGACATCCTTCTGTTTTTGCATACTCTAAATAATTAAAAAATAACTGTTTTTTCTCTGGCTATCACGAACTCATGATTATGAAACCGATTCCCTTAGAGTTGTCAGCATGATGACATAATGAACACACGCCTTGCTCTGAATTTGTTGTCATGTACCTTATGTGTTCAAAAGTACCCTTGTTTTTAGCAATCCACGAACGAAAGCAAAAGTGAACAACTACTTGGTAAAGTGACGGTTTATCTACTGACAGGCCCTCCGGCCGCAACTGTGCATCTATCTGTGTGTGAAGAAAGGTGCGCACAAAAGGGCTCAGGAGGAGGAGGGGCGGACAGGTCACGTGGAATCGCAGTTTGCAGGAGCAGCTACCATTTCAAGCATCATTACTTTAGAGTTTCGCTCCAGAGGCTCAGGGAAGGGTTAAAGTCATGGCTGTGGAGAGGACAAATGCCACAATCACTACTGCACGCCCCCTTCCGAACCGTCACCACCCGGAATGTAACCGGCAGACAGAGTCTCTGACATCGTCCTCTGTTCTTCTAAGGAGTGGTCATGTGGAGCCCCACATAAAAGCTGACTCAGATCAGAAATCAGGAGAAGTCGGGAGGGGTGGGGAAGAAAGTCTGAGTATTATTCCCCCTACCACACACTCCCGATACTACCACCACATAAATTTCTTAGTTAACCTTTCAAGGATTTTCTTTAAAATCCAAACAACTAAATCATAATACTAAACATCTTCAAAAAAGATGCTGATCTCCAGTGTGAAAAAAAACCCATGGCCCAACAGAGGATATAACTCAGCTTGTTGAAAATCAGTCTAAAACCATCTCTAAGAAGTACAATAAGCAGCTCAATTCACTTTTGATCATCTTAAGTGGATCCATTTACAACTGTTATCAAGAGTATTACAGGAGCCGTTCCTCCAGTATATTGTACGTGCCCTGACCGCCTGCAATCCTCTTCATTCCTGTTCGAGGGGAATCATCACTTACATGCTGGTGACCCAGAAATGATAGAGCATTCAAGTGTCATCGAGTGTTAGGAAGATAGGTGTGGGTGATCGTAGCCTATTACTTTTCATAAAACAATCCCTGGGCTGTCAACAGCCGGAAAGGTATTCTCACGAGTGACCGAGCACCAGCAAAAATGTAAACACGATGTCCCGATAAATGAACCCCTTGACTGGAGCTCGATTTGCTACATTTTACAATGATGACAGCATCTTCTTTTCTTTTATTAATCCCTATTGTCAAATCCCAAGAACTGCATTTGCACCTTTCATCTACCACGAAATCGTTTCAGCTCTAGAAGTCTCATGCCATCTTGTCTGTGTCATTAAAAATGTCGGTGTAGACCAGGCTTGGCCACAGCCTGTCCGCAGATAAATGATTCAGAGCTTAAAAAAACTTGACCTCAGAACGTGCCTTCTCTTCTTCCTCCACAGGGATCCTCCTTTAGTTCTATGTTGGAGCTAGATCTAGGGTAAAACATCACAAACTGGCTGGCTTGCATGTCTCTAAAAGCAGATGGGTTTGCAGTGGTGGGTCTGATTTATTTGCCTTGATGTTTGCCCAAAATCCAAAGAGGCAGAGATGAAAGGAGAAAACGTAAAAGTGTATCTAGTTTCAAATGTGCTACTAAAATGAGGGGCTGGAAACAGTCACACAGAAAGGCTGAATTACTGCCCGTTTCCCTCCCTTGAATACGGTGGGAAGTTTTAGCCTAAGTGGGGTAACATGGAAGCAATAAAAGAAGTGTCAACTGTGTCACACTGTGAGCAAGCTGCTTTGCGGACATTGCACACACATGCTCCCAAATGTCTCAAAATCAAAGGCTGACACAAAGGTCAAAAACACAAGCCACATGCTGGCCTCACTCAGAAGGAAATATCTTCAGGGACAGCAACACAAGATCGAAGGGCAGGGGAAAGGCAGGAGAGAAAAGGAAGTGTACTTAGACCAGTCAATATTCATGATGGATCCCAAAGGAAGGGCAGGACTGGAGTCGGAAATGTTTGAAGAGAATAAAGGGCTCCTTTGGGACTGGAAGACTAAGAAGCACTGAAGCCTAACCTGAATTTCCCTGAGCTCCTAAGGAATCTAGGTCAGAGTGAGCGATGAGTCTCTTTGATGAACATCTGGAGCTACTTTTAGATGCCAGATACATCTACCACATGCATCCACGGCCACAGTTGGACACGTCCTCATTCCCAGGGTTGCTGACCACTCACTGTCCCCAAATGAAGGTTTGACTGGGATACATGACGGTCTTGGAATTTCATACTGACGGCGATGATACCCCCTGCGACCCCTATTAAAATGAAGCACAATAACTGTACTCCATGCTCTTGGATGCATTTCTAACTTACCTTTCATCATGACTTTAATCAAACTGCCCTTTAAACCAGTTTGAAATGAATAAACTTTTTAAGAGCTCCATATTTATTGCCCATTGTAAAAACAATTCTTTCATCTTCCCACAAAACTTTGAAGAATGCCCCTGGTAACCAGCACTTGAAAAACATGCCTACTTTCACCTAATCATTACATTTTATAATTGTATTAACTTTTACCGTGTAAACATCTCAATATTGTTTTTTTTAAAAGATGTTCTTTATCTTTAGAGAGATGGGGAGAGAGAAGGATAGGCAGAGAAACATTGATGTGTGAGAGAAACATTGATCTGTTTGATGGGTTGCCTCTTACATCTCCACCGACTGGGGACCTGGCCCGCAACCCAGGCATGTGCCCTGACTGGGAATCAAACCGGTGACCTTTTGGTTCGCAGGCCAGCACTCAATCCACTGAGCTACTCCAGCCAGGGATCATTATTGTTTTTACAGGTTGAATAATTTTAAATAAATTTAGAAAACTTTCTACCACTCCAATCACTTTATATCTTTTTTCTTTGAAACTCTGAGCTCAATTATACTTTCTTGAATTGAGTGACATAAAAAAAATTAAGCTTTCTACCTTCCGGCCAAGATGGAGGTGTAGGTAGACACCGTGCCTCCTCACAAAACCAAAAGAGGGAAAACAGCAATTTAAAAACAAAAAACAACCAGAACTGACAGAAAACCCAACTGTACGGAGGTCCGACAACCAAGGAGTTAAAGAAGCCACGCTCATCCAGACCGGCAGGAGGGGCACAGCTGGGCGGTTTGGGGAGCGGTGCAGGCTACGCTGCAGCTGCCCCGAGGCCCGCGGCTGGCCGGCCCGGACCCAGCGGGCCGAGACTGGTGGACCAGGAATATGAGAAGGTCATCGAGAGTGAAGACGTTTTTACTTACTCCTGTGGACAACAAGGAGCTGCTTCATTTGCCCTGGTGTTTCTGGCCACAGTTCTGTGAAAGAATTGTGTACGGTGAGGAATTAACCTTACCCCAAAAGAGGGCTGGCCTGGTCACTGGCCACTAGAAGGTGGTCTCTAGGCCCCTGGAATGCCGTGCCTGAAAGAGGCCTTCTGCACGCAGCCCTGGCCACCCAGTGTCTCCCGGTGTGATTTCTGACAGGCTGTGGGGCCGTGCAGTGTTAGTTCCCCCTGTGGAGGCTGGACTCCAAAGGTCGGTCACATGGGCAGCACGTGAATGAGTCCCTATAAAAACTCTGGACAGGACTCAAGTGAGCTTCCCCAGGTGGGGATGCTCCGTGTGCATCATCAAGTTGGCCATCAGCAAACTGGAAGATCCCACTGTTGCATTCTCGCCACAAAGATACGTATCATTGTCTATCTTTTCTTCTTTGACAAAATATTACTCACAATAAAATAGTCCTCCAATAACACTGGGTTAATTCAGATGATTTTAAGAATCACTTTCAATGTAGAACCTCAATATTAGACCACTGTTGACCACTTGACCACTTGTTCACTGACCACCTCAAACATCTGTATGTGATCACTGAAGTGCAGACCACCAAATGAGATCACGCAACTATTAAAGTGACCCTAAAACTCACTTGCATAGAGGATCACCTGGAACCTCAAAGGAGAGTGCCTGTAAGTGAACAGTAACTGCATCCCTGAATAAATGCCAGTAACGTGGACATTTTAAAAATTCTTTGGCATCCATAAAGTTACTCTCTACTAGAATGTGGATTTTGAAAAAGGCAATTACTTTTTATACCAAGTCAGGTTACATAACTGACATTCTGTCCCTTTTCTAACGGTGCAGGTTTGCGGTAACAGGGATTTTGCTCACCCAGGAGTTGAGAATGCTGACCGCCACGACAACAGTAACAAAAGAAAGGGAAGGGCGAGGAACAGGAGTACTTCCTGGGAGACTATAATAGTTCTAATTCTCAGTTAAAGGTCATTTTGATAAATTAAATGTTCTAATTGCATCTAGTAATTTTACAATAGGACATTTTTTTTTTGTTTACAGATCTTGGTTAATATTAGCACTTTCTTTTCTGATATTTCTGATATTTTGTTATTTTTCTACATTCAAGAAGGTCCATTCCTGTTTCTCCAACAGATTTCTCTGAAAGTAACAGAAATCTTTTTTCATAGGGTACATCTGGAACTTGATTAATCCGCTTTGGAATAAAGCCAAACCATGAGTAGAAACCTAACTATTTTTATTCTACACCTTTTTTCTCTACATGGATTCAGAAATGAGGGTGCTATTCTAAGACTTAGGAGATTTAGGTAAATATATTTCCCAGCTCCTGACACAGTATATTCCCTTCCAGTTTCTTTGCGGACTCCTCCTCTGCCTACTTCTTGTGGGATGGAGTTGCATTTGTAGTCCTGTTCTCTGCCGTCCCTGGGGAGTCATACCCATTCCTGGGACTTCAACTACCATCTGTCTTCTCTATTCTGGATCTTCACTGAAGTGGGTACCACGCCCTACTGATAATCAGAATCATCTGAGAAGCTACTGCAAAACTCACGTTGTCCACAAAAGTCCACAAATTGTTATTTGGGAACTACTGGTCTTACAGAGCTACCATTCCACAGCTAAAACTTAACAAGTCAAAAACTCAATTCGGAATATTCCATATAATCAGGTGTCCTTTTACATTCTCACAGTGGAGTGAACTGACACACTCATCTCTGAGTGGACATGTGAAGAATTATTCTGGAAGTCATCTGCTCACTTCCCCTCACTTAATCAATTGGTCCTTTGGTCCTCCTCTCTGTTCTTTTAATTAAATGGCACCCATGTGTGAATATCCTTACTTGATTGCCACCTCTAAGTGGTGCATGATCAATTCTTATTTATTTTTGTTCCCCTGGTGCCTGAGCCTGTACTAGACACTTAGTAAATTGATACTCAATACATCAGAGCAAGGGAAGCAGGCATGGTAAGCATACATTTTCTATGATGGAGTGAATAAAATTTTATCATTTTTGCTTTGATTTTAAAATTCTCCTCCTACTTCATTTAGTCAAGAGCAGGAGCAAAAGGAAAAAATTTGCACCAAAATATAAGATAATGACAAAGACTCTTAAACTTTCAAACCAAAACTTCACAGCAAAATGCATACCTAAATATCCTTACTCCTAATACAAAGATGACACATGAAAATAATTATAGATATTATATAAACTACATAAAAAATGAATTGCCTCTCCAACTTAAAAGAGGAATTAGAAATTCTACTGCTATTAGAATGGCCAAAAATTTTTATTACAGAAAGCTAGGGTTTTCTCACGAAGTTTTACTTCATGTTACATGAAAAGCAATAAGAGATAAAGATACATTAAAATTTCACATTATTTTAATTCAGTCTTTTTATTTTAAAAGTAAAAGGAGATAAATCACATTAATTAATGTATTCAAACCCCTGCTGGAAGGAAATTCCATTAACTGTGGTGTTTTAGAAACCCGAAGTGTGCCTCACAGTTTACATGCTAACTCTGTGGCAGTGACGCAGTGCGAGCTAGGAGACTGAGATCGAGGTTAGGCAAGACTCGGGAGAGTCCTTCCTGTTCACTGTGCCTCTGGATTATCCTGTTTAACAGGCAGAGTTCTTCACTGGTCTTAATGCCACATTAAATCAGAGGGAAAAAATGGATCTTTTGATTTTAGGATGCTTTAAGAGTTATGAATTAAGAAAGACTAACACTTTCTGGTCTACATCAGAAGGTTAGAAGACAGTCAAGAGGAGAAGATTTTTCTCCCCGTCTTTTGAACGGTGACTTATTTAGGTTCTACAACACTGGCATGAGAAAAATATAGAAAGAGTTAATAGTTGTGGTCCTTCTCACTTCTGAAACACATCCCCAACCTTTTCGTCAATATACAGATTGACTTCTGATTTAAAAGCTTATGAGGACACAGATTTTACGTAATTTTTTTCCTAACACAACTAAGTTCGTAAAAGGGGGGTTTAAAGTCTGAATCTCTAATGAAGGGAAAGACAATGCAACTGCTGCAAACACGAAGAGGCCGTGACAGTCGCTGCGCTGGGTTCTCGTGGATGAGGCTGCCGTTCGCGGAAGGCACTCGGACTTGGTTCAGCGGCTCTGGGGGCCGGAGCAGGCTTCTCTGCGGCATGCGTCTGCCCTGCTTCCTTATCTAGCCTGGTTCTACCCATAAAAGCGCTCTCGTTCTCCCGAAGATTTAAGTAGTGGATCCTCAGTTACATATTCACAATGGTTCCTATGTTGCATGGCAGTTAGGACTAATCAGTAAGTAGTTCACACTATGAAAATAACTAATATTATTTTCACAATTCACAACTTTTTCACCCACAAAAAAAAAAAAAGAGAGATGGTCTCATTGTGCAACACCCTGCTTTGCCAGGGGTTCCTTGGAGCTAACTTTGGAGCAAGTCACCACATTTAGCTCATAATGCTTACTTCCTGATGCACAGAGAAGAATCAAAGAAGCCTTTACGTGGATTCGTCATGATCAACAGAAGACACCAACGTGTGCTAAAGCTCCCTTCAACCCAGCACAGGCTACCGTGCCTCCTGCAGGTGCATGGGGCTGCAGGAATCTCAGCAGTCGCTGACGACACCACTTGTCCACGTCAGTACTGCTTGCTGACTGCACTGTGACACTGTGGTGGGGACCAGGCGGGTAGATGGTGCAGCCCTGACGCGTAACGGGGGTCGCGTGAACCAGAGAATCTGTAATTCCTGTAGCAATTTTGAGAGCCACAGGCAGAGGAAAGGAGTAGTGGCTGACTTTTATTCTGGAAACAACAAAGGTACAGAATTCTGATCCTGAGTATCAGTCAACATACCGCAGCCTTAGCCTCTAGGGGAATATCTGCACCACCTGAAAGAGAGAAGAGATGGAGATGGGAGGCCTACATGAGTCAAGAAGAGCCATCTGTCTGGCTCTCACTGTGACAGCAGGTACTTCGACACCTGCCCCAGGGAGGATCAAGGAAGTGTCAGGGAAGTGAGAGCCGGGAGGAAACAGTGCATTAGAGGGCAGGGCACAACAGCATTCCATGTGTAGAAGCCTTGCTAGCTTTTCATGTACATCTTACCAAAGAACTTAAGTACGGTACTGCTACAAGCATCGGTGCCCTGTGCAGGAAAAAATTCAGTTCAACATGCTCAGCTCTAACGTGGGCTTTAGATATCGTGTGATTTTATAATTCTACATGGGTCAAAGGCTACTAAGTCTCACCCTAGCTTTAGGGTTCCCCTATAACATACAGGATGCCCAGTTAAAATGCATGGACATACTTAATATTAAAAAATTAGTTTTTGTTCACCTGAAATTCAAATTTAAGTGGGCAGCCTATGGTTTTAGTTGCTAAATTTGAAACCCTCACCCAGATTACCAATATCACGGTATTGGGAAAATCAATTTCCGAGTACTCCTCATACATCATTTTGTTCTTAAATTGCTATTAAATACTTAGGTCTGAGAGTCACCATATTTGGCATAAATTAGTCACATCTGACTTCTAGAGCAAGCTGTGTTAAATTTACTTAATGAAAAGTAAGCAAATATTAGTTAAAAGACACTGCTATGAATAGAATCAGAAAGATCTGTTCTAAACCATAAATACTGAGAGGAAAATGAGGACATCTAGATAACAATGGACCAATGCATTATTAGTGAGAATACCAAGCCTGTGAGGCACAGAATAACTGAATTGATGACCTAGAAAATAAGATCAAATCAAGATAGAGCAAAGTGGAATGCGGCCCTTGAAGACGTGAAGGCAGGGACCAAACAGAGGTTCTTCCTAGTGAATAAAAAACAAAGATGCTGAGAATGTTTACTTAGTCAACACTGTCTCGCCTCTCTGTTCAAATGCCAAATAAATATCAATCGATTAACTCCTGAAAACTTTTCTAGTCACAGAGAAGGTGGCTTCAATGCTAGCATAATTACATAACCTACAGCTGAGGTTTTGGTACTGGGCTGTGCCTTTGGACCAGGACTTCACACAACCATTTCCTGCTCTGGTCCTTCCATTGCAAGACCAGAAGCATCAGGACACAACTTGAAAGAAGGGGCGTGTGGTAGCCTGCGGACAGGCACCATTGGTATATAACTGCTAATTCAGGTAAAATTAAAGTGTATGGGTGGCATCTTTGAAACACACTTTTAATTAAAAATTTAAAGTAAATAAATGCACCTACATTTAACTATTCTTAGTTATTTTTCTGGAGGGTTTTTAAATTTTCATTGAAGCTTCATTAACTAAATAACTACCAGGCACTGCAGTATCGGATGATAATGCTGACTTTTGAACAGTTAGTCTTTCTTTACATTGTAAATTAATTGGAAAAAAAAAAGATTTTTCTTCTTCTTGTTCTATACTCTTTAAAACAGACAATTTTTAATTTAAAACAATTTTAAAAATTGAAAAGATTAGTTGGTAGTTACAGAATAACTACCAACGAATGGGGATGTAAAGTACAGCATAAGGAATACAGTCAACAATACTATAAAACTTGCCCTGGCTGGTGTGGCTCAGTGGACTGAGTGCTGGCCTGCAAAACAAAGGAGCACCGGTTCGATTCCCAGTCAGAACACATGCCTGGGTTGCAGGCCATGTCCCCAGTAGGGGTGGACGACCACACATTGGTGTTTCTCTCCCTCTCTGTCTCATTCCCTTCCCCTCTCTCAAAAAATAAATAAATGAAATAAAAATTAAAAAAAAAAACCCTACGTATGTCAGGTGGGTACGAGATTTTTTGGGGTGATCACTTTGTATGTTATATAATGTCTTATAACTGGGGTATACACCTGAAACTAATATTTTATGTCAACTGTAATTGAAAAAATAAAAAATGATTTAAAAGGAAAATAATTTACAATTGAAAACAATTTAAACAGGAACGTCCTTAATACATTCACACACACACAACAGCCCAACTCCTTTAAAAAATTTTTATCAGCTACTTTAATCTTTTTGGCTGCAACCCACTAACCCCAGCAGGAGCTTAGCCCCCCAGCTCAGGGATTCACTGCCTGCCACCCCACCCCTGGGGTCACCAAGGGTTCGGTGGTCTATGAATATAAACCACACAGACTGAAACTAGACTAACCAGGGGCCCTGAAAAATAAGGAGCACAGTTGTCTTGGGAAATTTTGATATTTCATTCAAAACCAAAACCATCGAAATAGTCATAATGGGAAAAATCGAAAATGTGCTCGATCTTCTTCACCTTGCTTCACGGACTGTCCTCAGCATACCCACCGCCCCTGGGCCCCGCCAGCAACACCAAGACCATCTGTCCTCACCTCTCATTGGGCCACAGTGCTGGTTTTCCTCCACGTGCCTTCCCTGTCCAGTAAATTACCAAATACTCCTTTCGAGCAGGGGTAGGGAGGTAAACAGGATCAGAAGAAAAGACTGGACAAATTTAGCCCTCTTTGGAGTATTAGATAATGGGCCATAAATCAAAGCTAGGCTAGGTGAGGTGGCTGGAGTATTGGGCTAGAATCAATACTGTCCAAAAAAATATATACTGTAAGCCACAAATGCAAGCCACATAAGCAATTTAAAATTTTCACATAGCCACATTAAAATAAGTAGGGGAAGTTAATTTTAATAACATTTTATTTAATGCAATAAATCTGAAATATTATCATCAACATGTAATCGATATTAAAAATTAACAAAATATTTTACATTCTCTTTGTCATACTAAGGTTTTTAACCATTTTTTATTTTTCACTTAAAACTGACATACAATATTATGTTAGTTTCAGGTGTGCACCTCAGTGATTAGACATTATATAACTTATAAACTGATTATACCAGTAACATATAAAGAGCTTCCCAGACAAGAAAAAGCTAAAGGAGTTCATCACCATCAAATCAGCATTACGTGTAATGTTAGTGGGTAATGTTAACATTTAAGAAGACAGAAAAAAAATAAAAAAATATGAACAATAACATGGCAATAAATACATATCTATCAAGAATTGAATCTAAAAATCAAAATAAACGAAGAAGCAGAACAGAAACAGACTCATACTAAGTTTTTAAAATCTGGTATGAAATTTTTTACACTTTCTGCACATGTCAGTTCTGATCTGCCACATTTCAAGTGCTTGACAAGTACAGGTGGCAAGGGGCTACCACACTAGACAATACAGAAATAGATTTTAACTCAGAAGCCACACTTCAATTCCTCCATCACGAAGTTTTCTCTTTAGTGGGGGAATAGGAAAAAACGTCTTTTGAGTGGGAGAGTAAAAACAGGGAGGAGGTGAAAAGGATGGAAATAAAATTCTCAAAACCAGTCCCCAAGTGTGTAAGTTGTATTAGGTTCTGGCCCTACGACCTTATGTTATGGAGAACAATGGCTAATGGCTTCGGTCAGGTCCACCGTCCTGTGAGAGGCCCAGGTTTCTTACAAAGTGACTGAACCCGTTACAAGAACGAGCTTTCTTGGCCACGTTCCCACACGCGGTGTACTTAACAGGGACTCAGTCTCTCGCCATGGGCGAGGAGATAAACACCTGTATAAAGCACATGCTGGAGCATGATCTTCACCACTGCCTCTAGACTTCAGCTTCAAAGTACCTCCCAGAAGACTGTGCAAAGCTCAGAGATAACTTTTGCTCCTGGGACTGTCAAAACTTATGGAAGCAAATCTTAATAAGTCGTGTAGTGAGAGAACACAGGCCTGATTATGTTGACACTGCCTGAGTTCTCTAAGCAGTGAGAATACTCACAGGGCAGATGGTCAAAATCCAACTGGCAGCTTTCACTTTTCCCAGGTCTCTCAATCTTCCTTAGCCATGACAAGGAAGAGCACTAAAAAGACCCTGCACAATGGAGACCCTCTGCAGAGAGCACATGTTAGGGGACAAAACTGAAGCTTTCAAGCTACCTACAAACAGATAGATAACCTTGGACAAGTTACTTCAGGTCTCTAAGCTTTGATTTTCTTATTCTCCCTACTCTCCTACCAAAATGGCGATGCTAATTCTAATTCTCAAAATTATGTTAAGATATTATATATGCCAATTGGCACATAGTAATAAGCATGTAATTCATGGTGGATATTCTTAAGGCAGAATTAACTTGCTTTTTTTCTATAGCACAGGAGCACTTGGAAGTTGGGCAACTCTTGCTGCCTTCTGATGGTACCAGGAAGCCAGACCATACCCCGAACTTCTAACATGGAGTCATGGCGAACAGACCAGGGTAGCAAATATATGGCTATCCTTGGAACTTCTCTGTGCAAATTTTAAATCTCCATTACTGGGGGTTATGACCTAACACTCATTGTACTGGGCCATGCTCAAAATCAGGAGGGAAGGGAGGGAGGGCGGGAGGGGAAAGGAAAAAAAAAAAAAAGAGAAAGAGTAAAACCCATAGTGTACCTCACAGAATCATTTCTGAAAATGTTTGCTTCTGACAGACAGACAGACAGACATAGATGCACACATGGGAGGGTCAGAAAGACTGACTACCACTGCCTTAGAACACACGAGAATTTCAAGGAGCCCCGAAACTTCTCGCTTCCTGGGAGATGCAGATGAGCAGGAAAGGAGAGAGCATCTGACTCATCTGGAAAGGAATTTTTAGGGCAACTGTGAGGTAGACTTGTCAAAGATGGACTCTAAAATACGCATATGGGATTAAGGATGTAAGGATCCAAACTCTGACTGATATGCCTGTGTGAAGTCCAACTACCCTCAACGACTAGAGCACGAAGTTTTACATCTGACGAGCTAGATGACAGAAAGAGAGTGAAGGGATTAGCCAAAGCACATATTTGGGTGACCCATGGACATGAATAACGATGAAGGGACCGCCTTAGGGAGGGGTCAGGAGATGGAGGAGGGCAAATGGAGAAAAAGCGGGGACAACTGTAATAGCATAAATAATAAAATACAATTAAAAAGTCTTCATAAGATAAGATACAGTTACTTTTTTAAAATGGAATTTCTTTTTAAAAGTGCTTGGGCAATAACAGAGTTAAGGCTGCAGTAAAAGGAATTTTCCTGACTTTATAAAGAGTATTTGATATGTCTTTTTCTGTAGATGGAATTGGAAATTTACATAATTTGAGAATTCTAATGGGTATAATATGGATGCTATAGTTTGTACTGCTATTTTGGGTTATAAAAAGAAAAACCAACCTAGATTAAAGCACATGTAATTTTTTTTTAATGAAGTGCTATGGATTAGAAATGCTTAAAGTTTTAGCACTAAGGCAGAAAAGAATTACAGAAAAAAAACTGTTTTAAAGCTAACTCCATCCTGTCTTTAAAGAAACCCTCCTTTAAACTCCTTATGAATTCCACCCTCGCTCTCCACCAAGGCTGCTCAGGAAGGTCACACTGACCTGTGAATTGTCGAGCACAGGGGACATTCTTCAGTGCTCAGGCTGTGTGAAGCGGGCAGCATCCAAGAAAAATAACTGCTCCTTCAAGTTTTTTTCTCTTCTTGTGACGAGAACTTTTCATATCAACTTTCTTAGCAACTTTCTAATATGGGCACACCTTGGAGATACTGCGGGCTCGGTTCCAGACCAGCCCAATAAACTGAGTTTTAACCTTTTTGCTGGTGGAGGGTACTGCCTTCGATTTGTAAACCATAACATCTATGGAGCACAATAAAGCAAAAACAAACTACGCCTGTACACAATACAGTATTACAATACAGTCACCATGCTGTGCCCCTAGGACTTACTATTTTATTACTCATTCCGTCTTTCCTGAACCTCTTCCCCCGTGGGCTCCCAAATACCTCTCCCCACTTTGCAGCTCTTTAGTCTTCTCGGCCAGCTGCTCTTCTCCTGTGAAATCCTTACATGTTCTCGGCCCTTTTTGCTTCTTAACCAACACTTTCCTCGTGCGGTTTTGTACAAAGATGACCTCAAATCTAAGGCATTCACTAACAAGTCTCAAATTATGTCTTTAGGACCACAGCCACATTTTGAACATCTCTACCTGGCTGCCCCCCAGGCACCTCAAACTCAGTTGGCTGGAAAGCAAATGCATTATCTTTTTCCTGAAGTATTATTTCCCTTCTGTACTCCTGCCCCACTGTGAATGGCACCACTTGCTATTTAGTCCCCAAGTCAGAAACCTGGGGATCCCCACACACATATCCTCTTATCTGACTCTTGTCATCAAAACCAGTTACAAAGCCCTATCTATCTGTTCTTTCTCATTGCTGACCCTCGAGTCCATCGTCATCTGTCCATTTCTATTTCCCCTACCTTATTTCAGTACCCGAGCTTCCTCTCCCTAGAATATTAGAAACTTTTTCTTTTTAAAATAGATTTATTGGGATATAACTGACTTACCAAAACTCACCATTTAAAATACACAACCCAGGGGTTTGTAGCAGACTCACAGAGCTGAGCCACCATCACCACGATCTAAGCTCAGACATTTCGTGACCTAAAAGTAAGCCTCATATCCTTTACTCATCGCCCCCCAGTATCCCCACCCCCAGGCAACGTCTACTTATGTCTATAAGTTTGATATACACATAATCATACAACATGTGGTCTTTTGTGACTGGCTTCTTCCACTTCGCTTAACCTTTTCAAGGTTCATCCACATCGATTGAAGCATACAGCAGTACTTCATCCCTTTTTATCGCCGAATAATATCCCCTGTATAGATAAATGTACCACAATTTATCCACCCACGCATCGCTTTGTAGACATCTGGGTTGTTTTCACTTTTAGACGATTATGAACAATGCTGCTATGAACATTTGTGAACAAGTTTTTGTGTGAACATATTTCAATTCTCTTGGGTCTATATACCTAGGAGTGAACTTGCTAGGTCACACGGCAATCTCTGTCTGGCCTTCTGAGGAACTGCCAGACAGTTTTCCGAAGCAGCCACAGTACTTCTACACTCCCCCCAGCAGGGTACGAGGGCTCTGCTGCTTGCCAACACTTGACGGATTTTAGCCATCTTAATGGGGATGAAATGGTGTCTCACTGTGGCTTTGATTTGCATTTCTGTGGTAGCTAATGACATTGAGCGCCTTTTTATGTACCATGGGTATATCTCCTTTGGAGAAATATCTATTGAAATCTTTTCTTCATTTTTCAATGGGTTCTTTATCTTTTTATGATTGAGTTGTAAGTGTTCTTTATATATAGTATCAAAAAAACTCATTGGCTATTCACGTAAAAAAAACTTCACTTCCTTAAACAGGTTGGTGACCTTTTGTGTGGAAGAAAGTGATACTTCAAAAGTCATATTGTAAATAATGATTATTATAGCAATGAAATAGTCTATGTTTCTTGTACTTATTTTTTGTTTTTAAAATATATTTAACATAAATTTTATTTCTTAATTACACTTTACATTCAATACTATTTTGTCTTACACTTATTCCTGATGTTTATGAACAAATCTCGTTTTACAGTGTAGTTTTTAAAAGTACAGTGGACAAAAGAACATATTCAAAAAGGCAACTATGAGTAATGTTTTTCTTTTATTCTTTATTTTATGATTATGTTCCAACATAATATAAAAGAATTGTGCTCCCATTATTTAAGTTGTTACTAACTAGATAATGTTTTCTTCAGCATTTAGCCGTATTGTTGATTGAAAGAAGAGAAGCACAATGTGATTGGTTAATTAAGATTTCAAAGGACCTGATGCTCCCTGGAGGGGAGGGTAATTTCTCATTTATAAGCCCATTTATAACTCCAGCTCTGAGAAATGGTCCTAATTAAATTCACAGTTAAGTAGGCCTTCAAATGCATATCAGCCGTTAACATTTGGGCTGCCTGCTGCTAGCAAAATATTAATATTTGATGCTACAGCATTTTCATTTTATCAGACTGTTTAGCATAAATCTGTTTCAGGGTCTTATGAAATAGCTTTATTTATGTGTTAAACAGATTAAACTCAGGTTGTAATGGTTGGTTTTAAAATGACTTCAAAATAGTTTATGGCCACTGGGAAGCTATGTATTTTGATGAGATTATTGGCCGTATTCCCTCCAACAACTGCAGGAAGATGCGCTATTTTTAGGACAAAAACAACTTATTGTAGAATCCTTAGAAAAGGAGAATAGAAGAGAAAAAGGAGCCAGGAGGAGAATAAGGGAGAAGAAATAACCCACTTTACCTTATTACTGTGTTTCCCAGTTTATCACTCCCTTGATACATCTCACTGCCTCATCTGATGCTCACAACAAGGCCATGAGGCACACAGATGATCACTGCAGCACCTTACAAACGAGGAAATACAAACTCCAGGAGAGTTACCGTATTTTTCCACGCGTACCTTTCTGCCCAAATTTTTGAGGGAAAAATAAGGATGTGCGTTATGCATGGTAAAATGATTACATACCATGGGTATTATAATGGATGTAATAATGCCGTGTATAATGCGCACAAAAACGTAGGTATGCATTATACATGGGAGTGGCAAAATACGGGTAAATTACAACTCAATCACATGGCTAGCAAATGGCAGAGCAAGATTCGAATCCAGTTCTTGTGTAAATTTATTCATCATATTTGAGCTATATCTTAAATCTGCAAATGCATAAGTGTGTGTGCATAAAACAGAGAGAGTAGGGGAGGAGGGCAAGAGATTGGAAGGGATGGGGAGGGGAGAGAAGAGATAATCCCAGGCAGAAGACCTGCATGAATAAAGGCAAAAAAGCATGAAACTGTTTACTGGCTCCCATCCTTCCTTAGACCATAATCTATCTCTTTGAGGACAGGGAATGGGTCTTTGTTCACCACTTAAGTCCCAGGACCTAGAAAAGAGCAGCATAAATTCTGGCTGCACAAATGACTAAGAGAAAGAAAACAGAAACTAAAGAGATTGGTGATAAAGACATCAAAGGAAGAGAAAGTGTCAAGAAAGAGAGCTTAGTATAAAATGTCACAGACACATCTAAACAAGAACTGAACCCCTTCCCTGGATCAAACAATGCGGCTGACGCTGACTCTGCAGGCGGCAGGAATCTCTGCTAGTGGAGCGATGGAGGGAACTCAGGCAGTCAATGCTCACCAAACCCTTCTCTCTTCTCCAGTGTGTTAGCTACAGAAGGGTAAAGAGTCAGAAACTATTTCCTGAGCACAACGGGATCAACGTGCTATTCCCGTGAAGTCTAGAGAAAGGGGGGTGGGGGGTAAAAGAGGACCCAAGGACCAAACATTCAGGGGGGGAAAGTTATCCCTTTTGGATAAACACTCTGGAAAGAAAGAGGCAGAGCCCTGGCAAGTGTGGCTCAGTGGATTGAGAGCCAGCCTGCAAACCAAAGGGTCGCCAGTTCAATTCCCAATCAGGGCACATGCCTGGGTTGTGGGCCAGGTCCCCAAAAGGGGGCGCGCAAGAGGCAACCACACATTGATGTTTCTCTCCCTCTCTCCTTTCCTTCCCCTCTCTAAAAATAAATGAATACAATCTTAAAAAAAAAAAAAAAGAGGTAGTGAAGACCTACGAGAGATCCACCTAATGAAAAGTTTGACTGGTTTCTTAGATACAAACAATGAAGTCTGAACCTTAGAACAGTTTCACTTCTGTTTGTGCTATTTCAATATTAGGGAAAAAATGACCAAAAATTAAATGGCACGACCACCCATATACTGTTTGGTAATGATACCTAAGAAGGATATTTTAATACTTAACAAAAGATGCCATATCAACACCTATAATAATGATAACTACAATGTCTTTTTCTCAGTAATAAAAGTACCACGTCGTTTTAATATGCGGTTGTTCTACTGGTGCAAAAACAAAAGCGGCACAATTTCAATACGAGCTCTATTCTCTGGAAAATGAAAGTGCTGAAGCCTCCTTTCTGTCTAAGGCTTCAACCCTCACATCAATAGGAGAAACGAATCTCTTTATTCTTTGCTCCATCCAAGAAAGAAAAACTAGTCCAGAGATCTAAAAACACTGTCACTTCCATGAAGTTAAGAACAAGAGCAATATGAACCTTCCACCGTGGGTCAATTTTAAAGAATGAAAAAGATATTATAAATTTCTCATCAAAGCAGTCGAGTGGAAAACTACAAAGGGTGACGCTCTCGAACAAACTTAGTCACCATCTTTTCCCCATACATCAGTATCTACTTTGTACTGTACGTCAGGACATGGACGGTTATTTGCTTAAAGTAAAGTAATCAGGGTGATGCTGTGAGAAAATAATTTAAATTTGTGTAATTGTAGCCTTTAATTTTTTAATTTTAAATCACTAAAACTTTTCTCAACTACAGTGGACGTACAATATTATAATAGTTTCAGATGCACAGGCCAGCGATTAGACATTATATAAGTTACTAAGCGAGCATCTTGATAAACCTCACACCCATCTGACACCATTCCCAGTTATCAGAATAGTGTTGACTATATTCCCTGTGTTGCACTTTACATTTCCATGACTGTTCTGTAACTACCAATCTGTACTTCATAATCCCTTCACATTTTTCACCCATCCCTTGGACCCCCCCTCCCATCTGGCAACCATCAAAATGTCCTCTGTATCTATCCAGCAAAGCTATCATTTTGTCATTGAGTGAACTGAGATGCAGAGATTAATGACTTTCCTAAAGCCACAGAACTAGCAGTGGCAGAAAAGGCAGAACCTTGTGTATCCTAAGGACAGATAAAGAGCTTCCCAGATAAGAAAAAGCTAAAGGAGTTCATCATCACCAAACCAGTATTATATGAAATGTTAAAGGCTCTTCTTTAAGAAGAAGGGAAAAAAGAAAGATAAAAAATATGAGCAATAAAATGGCAATAAATACATAAGTATCAATAACTGAATCTAAAAAACAAATGAACAAGCAGAACAGAAATTTGTGTAATTCTTAATTACAAAATAATTATGAAGAAAGCAAATTCCTGACTTCCGGTTCCACCGAGGGACAGCACGGTCCAGGAGGACCGCTGTCCTGACCAGATAAGGCGCCTGCAATTAGCACGCCTCTTCTGCGTGTGTTAATCTGTGTTCCCAAGCACGGAAGGCTGCTCGGACACACTGTGCTCTGTTAGCCACTTAAAACATTCCCTTCCTAATCCTGCTTACATCCGTGGTTTGCGTAGGCAATGAGGAAAGAATTCAAGTAAATTTCATTTCAGGCACTCACTTTAGAGTTGAAATTAATGAGGTTGTTTTCCTGAGTTTGGTTTCACCTTTCTCTGAACATTTCTCTGTTTTAAATGCTTATTATGCTCAGCTATTTTTTTGCGTACAATATTTTTATGGTAAAAGAAGATAAAACAAGTTTGAAACTAGTATTGGCCATTTCTTGTAATTTCTACCCATAATTCAAAAGCAAAAAGAAAAAACATTATTGTGAGGCAGAAGTCTACCATAACGTAGTAAGATAATAGATCAAATCTCTTAAGTTTAATAAGTCCCTTAAAAGAAAAGATCCCAGTGTCTTAGAAAGTAATACTTAGCATAAAAAATTGGTATTCAGTAATTATTATTTTCATCCTAAGAGCAATGACCTCCTCTTATGTAGCCACATGGCAGTTATCAAAAATAGAAAACTATCAGCTACTTTTAAACGGCAGCATCTCTCAAAGTCAGATTGCATTTCAAATGGTCCTTGACACTGAAAAATGACCTTAAAATGTATGTATACACTAAATCAGTGATTTGAAAAACAATGGCAAAGTGAAATAAGCACTGGCTTGGGATTCACAAGGTTCTGCCTTTTCTGCCATTGCTAGTTCTGTGGCTTTAGGAAAGTCATTATTAGTCTCTGCATCTCAGTTCACTCAATGACAAAATGAAGAAATTGGTTGAAGTGGCTCACCAAGATCTCTCGCAGTCCCAACCTGCTATGATTCTGTGTCCATGCTGTGAGAAGCAGAGAACTACATACAAACAGGCCAATGGCAGTAACACCTAACACAGCGTAGGGTTTACAGGGAACTTTCACGTGTTATCTCATTTCATCTTCTCAACAAGATGGGAAGCTGTTACGTTTCCATTTTACAAAGGTCAAGTGCCAAGATGGCACTAGGATCGGGAGTGTACGTACTCCGCATTCTGTCTACGTTCTGTCCGTTATACCACATTACCTCAAATGTACAAGTAAAGCCCTTAGGGTTTGCTTTAGCAAAGAATGTGTTTAAAAATGCTTAATTGTAAGCTGCCAAACTCCCATTACATTAGGAAAGCAGAGCAAAAACGTTGCCCAGAGTATAACATCAAAATATCTTATTTTCCCTTTGCAATCTGTTCCTGAAAAAAGATTCAAGATAAAGTAAATACGTGAGTAATTGAGACTAATCCTGAAAAGAAAGACAAGTAGGTCTGCGTACAGCTAAATGGAGCCACGCTGAAGCAATGTAAATATACTTTTTAACTGATTTGGTTCCCGACACTGAACTTACATAATTCTTAATGAATTTGGAATCAGTTACATTAACTCAAAACTGTATTGCCCTGTTGGGACTGGGCACAGTTCAAACGGTGACTGTGTGAGGAGCTCTGGTCTGGGATAGCACTCGACAGACCGTGTGATGGCCACATCCTCTAGGAGTGAGCCTCATCATGGCACGGGCTCCTGAGAGCATCATCCATATGACACGGAGCTCGGTGGTCACTCACACTGTTCAGAGGGCAGGAGAAACAGAGCCGAGTTACCTGAAAACCAGCCCAAACCTACCCACGCCCCAGCACTCTGACATCTCTGTACGTAATGATGTCTGAACTATTGCTGTCGAAACTGTCACATTGAGGATTTCTAGGAACACAGAATATGGGTAACCTCTTATCAGCGAGCGCTAGCCCATTCTTTAGGATTGTCTGTCAGCAGCCGATCAAGTGGTACAATTCCAACATCTTTTACTTACTGCTCAAAATAAGAGTCAGAGAATAATAGTTCTGCAGCATCTAAACACCTTCCGTCAATGGTTTTGCAAAATTAACTTTTGTCATAAGAATAACTACACAAGTCCTTAGCTTAAAGATGGTATCATTTTTCAAAAAGCCATATATAAATCACAATTCTTGATAATTAAAACTACTCTTCAATTTCTTTCCTTGGTGGTGCCGGGTGACGTTCTCGGGATCAGGCCCATTTGTACACAGGCCATCTCATCTGGGAGGACAGAGAAGGAGCACGGCACGAGTGTCTCTAGGTGGCTGAGAGCAACACCCCTGGGTTCCTGAGCCCAGGTCCAGACATGCGCTAACCTCAATAGGCGTGGCGTTCTGAGCTGCAGCACCAGAGGTCTTGTCAACGATTCGTTGTAGGAACCAGTGGACATCCGAGGGCTGCCAAAGGAAACCCTGTGATCGATGAGGCAGTGTAAGTCGGAGTTACATCAGGCTCCAGAATCAGAGAGCCCAGGCCCAACTCCTCGCTCTTCCCTTGGTGATCTTTGTTGGTGAGGATTCAGACCGGCCGGAAAACAACAGGAAACCCCGAAAGAAGCTGGCTTTTCTCTCTTTTATAAATGCCTAAGGCTGGGCAGTTCAGGGCTGGTGCGAAGTTCTGCTCCCGTAAGTCCACGGGGGCGCGGTTCCTTCTAGCCTTCTGTTCTCCCATGGCTCGGGTGCAGCCCAGTCCTCAAGGGCTCAGACCGGCCCTCACTGTCACATGCCCACAACAGCACAAGGAGGAACAGAGGGCAGAAGGAAGAGCAGAGGGTACAAGCCAAGTCCCTCTTAAGAAGGCTCCCCCAAATTACCCACAACACTTGTTTTTAGCCACAACTAGTCACACTGAACTGTAGGGGAGTTTAGGACTTTGAGTAGCCACATGCCCAGCTGACCTGTTATCACCATGGGGAGAAGGTGAGAATAGATAGCAGGGAATGAGCTGTCTCTACCACACTACCTGTGTATTCTTAACCCCTTGATGCACTGATTTCTCACCTGTAAAATGGAACAACAATGGAACCTCTCTTCAGAGTTACTTTGAAATGACAATAACACAGAGGGGTTAGCACAGGATCTTATACATAATAAATACCCAACAAAGTAAACAATTATTTTTCTTTCTCTTACTGATTTCCTTTTCAATTGTTAAAAACTGTATTAACTGTTTCGTTCCCTTTAGTTTATCTTATTTTTCCCAACCCCCAAATTATCGACATAGTATAAACAGATCAATGTTCTTGAATCACTGCTTTCAAAAAGACCACGCCTCTTTCAAATACCCTTGCCGCCCTGGCCGGCGTGGCTCAGTTGGTTGGAACATTGTCCCATAACCAAAGGATGCAGGTTTGATTCCTGGTCAGGGCACACGCCTAAATTCTGGGTTCAATCCCCGGTCTAGGCATGAACAATCCCCAGTCCGGGCACGTACGGGAGGCAACCAATCAATGTCTCTCTCACATCAATATTTCCCTTTCCCTCCCCCTCTCTCTAAAAACACAATAAAAAAATATGTCCTTTGGGTGAGGATAAAAAAAAATGCCCTTGCCAACACGCACACATCTCTGCACGCACACACACATACACTGCACACACTCATTCCCTTTAGTGTACCCCATTACCTAAGTTCAAGTGCAAACTCCTAAAGCTAAGCCATAACCTCTAAACTCCCTTTTCTCTGATTCCCCAACCTCTCTCCAAGGACAAAAATGATGATGAAAAGTACAAATTAACAGAGGCCATCCCTTTGAAAGTTTTTTTCTGTGCCAGGTAACGTCCTAAGTGTTTTACACGAACCTTCTCTTCGAACCCTCATAATAACCTGTGAGGTTATCACCATTATTACTGCCATAAGAAAGATTAGAACTAAAACTTAGAAAGGTTATAACCAAGGTCACACAGTAAGTAAATGGCAGCAGTCTGTTGGACTCCAAAGTTGCTCATTTAGCGACTGTGTGACACCTGTCTTCCTATACAAGCACACCATCTGCATTCCCTGTACACACCTGAGTCACCTTCAAATTCTTTTTCTGGTCACATCCTGCAGAGTTTCATTAAGATACAGCTCAAGTCTGATCTCTTCTGTGGGCCCGTCATCAACTATGATGACAACAAACACAAACAGCACTGACAGTGTACTGTTCGAATACCACAAGTTCTAAACGCCATACATACACTAACACATGTAATCCCCACAACAGCTCGGTGAATCAGACCCTAATTATTCCCATTTCATAATGAGGCAAATATAAAGAGGCAAGTAACTTGCTCCAGCTGACACAGGCGAGGAGCCAGGTTGCCACCAGCTCGTCTGGATGCAGAGTTTGGGCTTTAACCACTAACCCCTACTGCCACTCATTTATCTTCCACAATTTACTTCCTCCAACAAAATATATTCTCCCTATCTCCCTTATCGAGATATTAAATCATATATATTGATATTTGATAAACACTGTTATATTTTACTACGACAGATAATATCAGGCACAACATATTATAGCCACATTTCATAGGCTCTATGAAGGCAGATAGAATCCTTCTGGGCCCAGGAGATACTGGCAAATTTCCCACATGGTTGGTTTGGACTCTAAAAACCCATAGCAGACAACAAATGAAAACTATCCTTTCTATGAAACACCTAAGCAATAACTCCATAAACACATCTTGCTTTCCCAACACGATCAGAGTCTCTTCAGGAAAACACTGTTGTGCGTGTGTGCACACATACACGGCCATACACACACTGCTCAACAGAATCTTGATGAATTAAACTGAATATTCATTCAATCTGTGCAACTATGTCACCAGGATTCAGGGACAACTGTATGACTGCCCTTGTGCACGTGGCCGACGTCAGGCACAGAGAGGAGCACTGCTGTTCGGATCACCCTGTAACCTGTGATGCTGACACTGAGAACTACGGTGCTCAGCCCAGCATTCGGCAAGTCACTGAGTCGTGCAGTCTTGAAAAACACCATAAAGCATCAACACGATGCTCCTACCACAGGAGACGAAAGCAGGCGGGGATGGACCCTGATTACCACCACAGCCCTCCACCTCCACCGCCCCCCTCACAGTACTCACCATGCCCTCCAAATCAAAGGGGCACATTTAGAGGCACTAACTCAGAAGAAGTGATCAATTATTACCCACCCAGAGTGACCATGGTTGATAAGTAAACCAAGGTAGCACCTGTTCTTCAAGGAATGACCTTAACCATTTGTGATGAGGTTCCAAAACCTTCTTTAGGTGAAAGAAACACTGCTTGCTCACTGGCCAGACTTTTCCCCATTTGTCACCCCTCATGCTCAGCCCCCTCCAGCTCTCAACAAACAGCAAATGCAATTTCTCTTCCTGCTCTCCACTCAGCATCTACTGGAGGCAGAAACCATAAACCACAATGGAATTACTGAAAGCTGTGACACCAGAGAAATAGATGCAGTAAAAGCTGAAGCATTCCGCAACTAGATGCTTAATAACTATAAATGTCACCGAGATTTCTTTGCATTTCTTGGAATGAACTCTAAAGGGACTTAAGGATCCTAATTAGGAACAAGAAGTTGTTAATATAATACCACACCGTAAGATCAAAACTTATGTCTGAATAACTTACAATTTTTCATTTATTAAACAACTAAAGAAAGTTACATCTTTAGATATATAAGGAAGAGGGTCTCACTCAAAAGCAGTTCAATCTTCACCTTTTCTTGAGGTGAAGGATTTGATCAGCTTCCTGAAGCACCTTCTCCATCTTTTTATTATTTTAAACTATAGCACCTTCCCAGCCTCACTAACCATTCTGCACCCAGTTTCCAACACGAAGCAACTGGCACATGGGAAAATGAGGCTTAGGTGGCAGTTCTTTGGCTTGTGACTGGCGCTTAAGCTATACTGCAGCTCAGCTTTGTTTGATATTAGAAATTTAAATTCAGAAGTACTAGGAGTACTAGGAAAAACTGTGCCAAGTCAAACAATGAATACCTTATAAATATTATGATCATCCACTTAATATTAATACACAAGAAGGAGGTCAGGGGCGATCAGAAGGAAAGTGAAAACCAACAGAAGCTAGAGGGATCATAAGAGGAAGGAAAAAAGTACCTAGTCAAAAAAATAAAAGTGAAGCTGACTAGCTGGAAACTAAGTAAGCAAGAGCCCAGCAAAAGGTTAGTGAGAAATACAACCCACAAAGCAGAACCCCTCTGTTGGGAGTAGGCGATGCCATATTTTCACACACAGCCGGACACGTGCATGAGGCGGAATAAAAGCAGGGAAAATGGGAGACACTACATGGGTCCCCAGGGTGGAAGAGGACTCCTAGGAAGTTAACTGCTAGGTGAGATAACTGAGCGGTCATTCCCAGAGGGGGAGGGGGCTGAGTGGCGATGGAAGGAGACTTGATTCGGGGTGGCAAATACACAGTACAATACACAGATGATGTGTTGCAGAACTGTATGCCTGAAACCTATATATTTTTACTATCCAGTGTTACCCCAATACCTTCAATAAATAAAAAATAAAAACAAATGTGGAAAAAAGAAAATAACTGATTCCAGCCATAGCTATTGTATGTTCCAGCTGTCTGAGTGTGGCCTCAGATGCCTCCCACTCCCCCCCAAATCGCCCCTTCTAATAACCCCCTTCATCTACTAAACCACAGAGCCCCTCTTCAAAGTGCACTGCCCATATACCCCACGATATGTGCTCTCTATTCTTTCAAATGCAGTCATTGCAGTTTTGCAAATATTTGATCGTCTGTGAGAAAATGGCTGTAGTGCTCAGGAGGATAAATAGCATGACCTTATAAAATATCTTTTTTAAGGGGGAGTCTTTATTGCTTTGGGGGAGTAAAAAGTAGTTAATCCCTGATATGCATTCAAGGCGGCTATACTTTATTTCAGGTCTACCACTTCTGAAACCATTTTACCTCTTGTAAGATAGTTCTAAATATATACCTCTAGATAGTTCTAAATATATTAAATAACAGGCTCCCCCCACCCCGCACACACGCAACTTCATATATATTTAATTTTTCTGAGGTTCATTCTTCCAATCCAGCAAAAAGTTTCCGAGGCATGAAATCCAACCACAGTCTTCCACGGCAGAGTTCCTGTCGGGAAGGAGAGGCCCAGCAGCGCAAGCACAGGAAAACGGGACCACGGAAAGGAAGAGTGTGAGGAAGAGGTGGGGGACAGACTTCTGGACCAGCATTTGTAACCAACTTTCAGAACCTTCCCACCAGATGGGACTTGAAGGGACTATCATGAGTCCCAGGACTGAGGCCTTAATAAGCACCCATGAGCTCATTCTGGTCTGTCTACCCTCCTCTCCAATGGGTGGATCCCAGAAAGATGGTCACACCTGGAGAATCCCGGAGACAGAGGCCAGTACTGCTACTACTGAAATTTTATCATTCTAAAATCCTTCCTCAGGATTGAGAATGTACCAGGCATTAAGGGTCATTCCTTTGGGAGTCTCTCCCACCGACGAGGGCTACAGGAGATCCCCACAAAACCCCACTCACCCTCCAGGTACCATCTCTCCTAGGAAGCCTTCCTTGACCCCCTAAGGGGGGAGTTATATTCTCCTCCGCCCTCCAGAAAGTTCTAGCTGAGCACTGAATACACTAATCCCTGCCAGTGCTCTTTATCTGCCTCCCCAGGCAGGTAGCAAATACTTCAAGGAAGGCATTCCCTGTGCATTAATAAGAAGTACTCAAAAGAATATTTGTTGAATAAATGAAAAATAATCTTTCCTCTTTGGAGACACTTGAATTACATCTGTCCCCTGCCCATGGGATTTGAGGTGTTTTAATCAAGGGGGAAAAGAATATAAGAAGACAAAAAGGGAGAGTGACTAAGAATGTTAGAATCTAACATATTTTCCCCTTTTTGGTTACTGCTTTTACTATAGAATTGCTTTCAAACCACTTATGGATGAAAACTACTTTTATATACTAACTGCAGATTCCATTTACAGAAATGTATGTGCAACTCTTAGGTCTTTTTCCGAGTAGGAAAACAAGCAAAACAGATTCTTTTGAATATGGATAATCTACAAATGCAATTTTAAAAACAAACAAACGCATAGATGCAGAAAACAGACTGGTGGCTGCCAGCAAGGAGGAAGATGGGAGGAGGACCAAACGGGTCAAAGGGGTCAGATGTGTGGTGACGCATGGAAATGAGCCTTTGAGTGGTGAGCACGCTTTAGCGGGTACAGACGTGGAATTACATCGCAGTATCGTGCACCTGGACCATGCATAGTGTTACAAACCAATGACCTCAATTAAAAATGAAACTGCTCACTACATCCTTGATTACACAGTTGGGTTTAGTGCCTCCAAGCTACCTTGCCAATTTGTGACTCCAAGCACGTGACTTGCCTGTGCTTCACAACCCTCACCTGCAAAGTGGTGCTCATTGTGGTCGTTACCATCCAGGTGGCTGTGAGAACGACACACAGCTGCACGTGCAAAGCCCAGGGCGGAGTGGCTGACTCATCCTGAATGGCCAATGAACGTCCACTGCTGGTGGGTCATGTGACCAGAAAGCCGCTCCAGCAGAAAGAGGGGGATCAGGAGACAGATATTCCACATCCTGGGACAGGCTTTCTGGTCACATGACCCACCTCTCTGAGCCTCAATCTCCTCATCTGAAAAATGGGGATGAGGACAACCAACAGCTTCTCTTTGCCGACAATGAGGATCAAGTAAGATTAGACCCATGAAACCACTGTACAACTACAAATACATGGGTTTTTAGAACGTGGAGCACTGCAGCTGGAATTCTGGGTAATGTGCGTCTGTCCACAAGTAAGGACAGTTCCCACCCCCGCCCTCCTCACTGAGAGTAGTCAGTGCACATGTGCACATTATTTTAAGAGTAAAAATCTCTTTTCAAAACAGAGAAATATTTGATACATGTTCTGCATGGCAAGTTATTTAGGTAGAAAAGAAAAGGGCTTATTTTAGAAAAAGATTTTTTTAAAAACCTACATGAATATGTTCTTGTTCCTGCCAGCATTCTGTCAACCTTTGCTATTCCCATAATCTGCACACTACCTCGTGTTGAGTCCTAATTTTTTATACAATTCCTGATATTTGGAAGGACATAATGTTGTGAAATTCAGGACAAATAACTATTATCAATTATGAACACTGTCTATACAATTCACTTGAAAATTTATTATGAAAAGTCATGTAGCATCTCTTGGAATGCTTTTAGGATATTGTGTGATCTTCGTGTTGCTTGTTAAGCACCTATAAATGTATTATGGTCTTCTCATACAGTAAGAAACTCCTTGACAGCAAGATCCGGGCCTTGTATTTCCTTCCAAGTTCTACATTACTTAGCATCACATCTCACGGAGTTCAGTAATTAGCTGCTAGCTGATCAATCACTGCAATTGTGGCAATCTAACATACCCTGTGTGTCCAAGGGGAAAAAAAGGGAATAAAAATTTCTTCTGGGTACTGCTATTTTGAGTTTTCTATCTAGAAAATAAGGAAATTATAATGGTTCAATGTTATATAAGAGCATTAATAAGATCATCTACAATCATGTTTGTGCTTTGGGGCAATATGCTGCTCCATAAATAGAAAATTGCATTAAAATATGGATTTCTAGGAAGCCAGGGGGCCTTGCGTCTGGGGTTCCTGAACTCTGGTGGATACAAGCAGAGCTTAGCATGAGCTGGAGAAACCATCCTGGGGGGTGGGGGGGAGTGTTACGGAAAGTGAAAGTGACAAACACTTGGAAAAAGCCATAATGTTTTTTTAGAGGTAATCTGGTTTCTATTGGTGGCAAACCCTGGAGTGACAATATTTTTTTTGAGACTTAAAGCTAATCTCTGGCTGGAATTAAATAATTTGCCTGGCTAGACACCAATTCAACAACTTTCCCCCTATTCATCCATTTCTGCATTAGAGGAAGAAATAAATTCAGTGAAATTATTTGCCCACATTTTACTACGAAAACAACTATTACGCATTCATGCCCTTAAAAGGCACTGCTAAATAAAAAACTGTAGAAGCCAAATATAAATTGAGTTGATTTCTGGAACTGTTTGGCTACCAAAGTAATGAGGATGTACTTCTTAGATGCCAAACACAGCTCTACGTGCTCTGCATATGTTAATTTATTTAGTCCTCGCAGGTTTTAATATTACCCTCATTGCATACATGAGGAAACTGAGGCACAGAGAAGTTAAAGGACTTGTCCTCGATCACAGAGGAGGGGAGCCAGGATTTGAACTAAAGCAGTCTGGCTCCAAAGATCTTGCTCTCAGGTAGTGTACACAATGTATGTCCAGATAGCAGCCAGCACAGATAACTGTTCAATCTAATTTATATGCTTGTACCAACTGAAACTTTTTTTCACCAAAATCTTCTCAAAAACACCCCAAACAGCCCAGCTGGTGTAGCTCAGTGGATTGAGCGTGGGCTGGGAACCAGAGGGTCCCGGTTTGATTCCCGGTCAGGGCACATGCCTGGGTTGCGGGCCAGGTCCCCAATGAGGGCCATGTGAGAGGCAACCATACATTGCTCTTTCTCCCTCCCTTCTCCTCTCTCTGAAAATAAATAAATAAAATCTTTAAAAAAAAAACAAAAAAAAACCCCACCCCAAACAATTTTAAATCTAAGCACTCATGGTTCAATGTACGGGAAAAGATACTCTGCTAAAATACTCTAAAACACTCTAAGATGGGGGGTGGGCAAACTTTTTTGGTCAAAGACTAAATATTGTGGGTTTGTGGCCCAAACGTTGCTGGACAAACCGCTCATCTCGGCCTCTGCAGCACAAATGCAGCCACAGGTAAGGTGAAAATGTGAACTTCAAACTGCATTACGGAACCAGCGGCGGGCAGATGTGGCCTGAGGGCCGTGGTGTGCTCGCCCTGCTCCAAGCAGAAATGACAGACACATAAACAAGAGTACACTACGGTGAAAGCAGGCCGACACACAGACTAATGCATTAGTACAAGCAGGCTGCTTTAAATAGTTCACTTGGTTTACAGCAGCACTTCTGCACCGGGGTGACTCTGCCTGCTGGGGCAGTGTCTGGAGGCATTCCGGGTTGTCACAAGTAGGGGAGCGTCACTGGCATTTAGTAGCTGGAGGTGAAGGATGCTCCTAACACCCTACAGTGCACAGAGTAGTCCCTATGATGAAGAACGATCCAGCCCACAATGCCCAGAGTGCTGAGGCTGAAGAGCCTTGATTTAAAAATGACAGTTTTATCGCCTCTCAGCACTAAGATCAAGTGTAGTGTCTATTCTTACCGGTTTAGTAAGAATGAGTTTATGTCAGGATCTTTTCTACCTATCCCCCCAAAAGAGCTCTCCTATTTGGTCCTGAAACAAATGTAAAGAGAAGCACTTTTATCTCATTTTCCGCAGGAGAAAACTAATATTCAGAGAAGCTAAGTGATGTACAAGTGTTCACAAAGCCAATTGCGTATCAGAGCTAAAACTAACGGAGGTTTTAATGTTTTCAAACCTGTGTTCAGCACACCCCACCCTCATTAATGTCAATTAAGGTCTCATTAATGTCATTTCAAGCACAAGGGATGCTTCGCATCCCAGACTGGACAGAGCAGAGCGTGCAAGATTCCGTCACGCTACTCAGAACTGTGTACAGTTAAAACATGAGTTGTGGATTTCTGGAATATTCCCTCTCATATTTTTGGACCTTGGTTGAGCACAGGTAACCGAAACCACAAAGAGCAAAGCTTCAGATAAGGGGGGAACAACTGTATGTCTTGAGGCCTTATTTGGAGTAGGGTCCAGCTACTTCTGCTTTTTACCGGTAACCGCCCCTCTTTTGTTGAGGAAGGTGAGGCAGATCATCTGCAGGGGTCAACAGAAGGACAGCTATCCCAGGCAGAATCTGTTCCCCTCGAGGGGAACTTAGCAAAAGCCTGAAAGTGAGCCAAGGTTAAATGAGGGAAAGAAGCAAAACTGTTAAGCTATATATATTTGATCCGATGGAAATTTTAACTTAGTCTGGCAGTGAACCTGTAAGACAGCATAAGGAGTTCGCTGCCTCAGGCTGAGACAAACCAACACAGCCCTTGCAGAAAGCATCAAGGGGCCGGCATGCTGCTCCGGGGCAGGCCTTGTGTATGAAAAATGAGGCCACGACACAGCTGAACGGGGAGAAGACGGCAGAGTTTTAGACATGTCGGGACCTCCAAGAGCAGCAGGAATGAGCTGTCCTTGCTCTGACTTTAAAATTCTCTCCATTCAACTTTTGGAGAAAACTCCAAGGGGAGAAGAGAATGTTTCCCTTACCCCTTGCCCCTCTAGGTGATGAGGGAGAAGTGGCTGCAAATGACCTAATAACTCTGAACTGGGAACCATTAAAACGCAGGGATTAAGTTCAAGCGCTTTCTTTTTCTTTGCAAGAAGAGAGCTGAGCAGTGGCATCGGGACTGTCTGCTCACTGACCCCACGATGGACTTTGATTATTAAGCTCTAAGAAGAGAAATACTGACCGTAACCACTACATTCTATGATTCCTACGGGAAATTTCTGCATCTAAGTATGTTAGGAAATAGCTGTCTATAATTTCCTTTTTCTGTACAGTTTTTCTCTTTTTCTAGTTTCTTGAGGTGGAAACTTAAGCTGCTTGAGAGAGTAAATTAGATTATTGATTTGAGACCTTTCCTCATTTCTAATAAAAGCATTTAATGCCACAAATTTTCCGTCAACAGTGGTTTAGCTGCCTCTAACACATTTTGATATTTTGATACATTTTATTTTCACTCATTTCTATGTATTTTTAAAAATTTCCTTTGAGACTTCCTCTTTGACTTACAGACCATTTTTCTCCCTATCTACTCCTGTTATTGATGCCTACTCCAAATCCACTATTGTCAGAGGATATTCTCTTTCTAAGCAATTCTTCTGAATTCGTTGAGGTCCATCTTATGGCCCAGGATAAGGGCTGTCTTGGTGAACGTCCCCCTGTACTCTGCTCCTGTTGGAGAGCACATTCCACATTGGCCTGTTAGATTCGATTGGTTGCTGGTATTGTTCAGCTCTTTTATATCCCTGCTGATTTTCTGTCTAGTAGTTCTATCAGTTGCTGAAAAGGGAGTCCTGGGCCCATTTACATTTTAACAATTTCTACAGTAGCCACATCCAACTTACTTTGTTCCTTTGTCCATTTGAATATTCAGTAATACTTGTTGAGTGGGTAAACTGAACACAGAGTAGCAGCCGCTAGAGGACTGCCTTTCAGAAACCTGGGGATGCCTTCAACTTGCTAACTTCCAGAAATGTGGTTACTGGAGTGAGACTTATTGGCTGGTCATTTTCAGAGGCACGGCCACTGCAGTGAGGCTGCCACTGATTGGCTGATTTTCACAGCATGTGTACTGACCAGAGTTACTTCTATTTAATGATGGTTACTTATCCATGACATGGGACTTTGGGCAAAGAATAGTCTTTTCCTTGCTTGAACATAAAATTAAGTACTTTTAATTCTCAGTTCCTTTCCAAGTAGCCGGCAGGAGAGACCATAAGGACTATATAGATCTATATTTCTGGAGATCCAATTTTCTGGAGGTGTACATGTGTGTGAGTTCCTCTTGCTACATCTTTACACTTACTAGGTTATTAGCTATGTGCATTACTGTCGATCATACCGTAAATGCTTTTAGATAAAATAAGTGGACAGTCCACCACGTTCCCTTGCCCACTGGGTTATGGTGTGCCTCTCACTTTGGAGATCAAAGCCAGGTGCGGAGCTTCTTGGGCTTCTTGCTTCTCCAAGATCGCCACCAGGCCAGGCTGCCAGTGTGGCAGCCCCTCTGATCGCCCCCAAGAGTTTTTAGGACAAGCCTGGAAAAGCCTTATTTTCTTTAAATTTCCACTTAGATCTATTCTTCTTTAACATTCATATTTTTATCTTTAGGAGAAAATTCCTTTCTATTTTTATGCTAAAATAAATACATCGAATTGAAGCAGTCTGCGTAAAGAAGCCAATGGCAGAACATCCTAAGTACAACCAATCACTAATACCTGTTAAATATTTCCATGCACCAAGAATCTGTTAAACCTTTTACATGTATATGTCATTCAATTCTCAAAAACCTAAGAAAGGCTTAGAACAAATTAGGTAACTCCTAAAAAATTATACATGTAGCACAGGAAGAGCAAGAATTAAAACCTAGGTTTATCTGATGCTAAGCTCTTAACCACTAAGTTTGACCTCCAACGAAGGCCAGCTTGCCTGATTTCTCCATGGAAAGATTATAATAACAATAACTAACATTTTGAGTATGTGTCATATTACCCTAATTATTCTTGAAAATGATACTCTAAGTAGTAGTGATTATTCTGATTTATAGATGAGGACATCGAAGCACAGAAAGGTTTAATACTTGCCCTGGGTCGCAGAAGGCTTAAAAGCGATTTGAACGGAGGCCTTCTATCTCCAGAGCCCAGATCCTCAACCACTGTGCCGAAGTAATGTGTCGTTCTGCCACAATTTCCGCCTCCTAGAAATTCAGCCAATTCCCCGTGATCTGGCATTGGTATCTCATTACAACTGAACTCGTAAACGGGAAAGATGACAGACACACACACACACACACACACACATACATCCACATGTACTGTGATTGGCCCTGTAGTTCTAGATTATTTGATGTTTAAACAAAATTATCTTTAAATTGTGTTCAAATATTTCATATTGCAGAGGCATAATCCTATTATTTTTCTATAAATCTGACCATTTTCCTCCCAGGAGTTCAAAGGAGCTCTTCAATAAATAACATAATTTTATAACACAGAGTGAAATATCATTACACCCACTTTGTGGGTGAAAAATAACTAAGTCATAAAATTAAATGTCAGGCTGCAATTCAAAGAGTGAATGGCAGCGCTGGGAACAGACTGCAGAAGTCCCTGGATCAGCGGTACGTCTACAAGGTTAGACTTCAATCTGCAGCTCATGTCAGGAGACACCTGCGGGCACATACTATATAGGATACATGGCAGACAACTTCGGCTTTGGGAAAATATTTTTAAAAATCGTGGTTAAGTAGCTAATAATCTGGTAGTAAGTAAAAAGGTACATAAGGAGTTATAAGGGAAGGATGAAGTAAGTATTAATAACAACTATTGACAGATTTACAAAGAAGCCGAAAGAGGAAAAATTACACTTAGGTTGAAAAACAGGAAGAAGTCTCAAAGGGAGCTGGCATTAATCTGGCTGGACGTTAGAACACTTAAAATGTTCACACATGAAGGGAGAGGAATGTGCATTCCAGACAGAAGCACCATCATAAGCAAACAGCTTTCCTGCAGAGCAGTTCAGAGATAGCCCGGCCTCACACGTGGGGAGGGTGGGGCCCCTAGGAGTGGAAAGGCCGGCTGAAAGCAGGGTGGAGGGCATTTTCAAGCAGGCTAAGGGGTTCGGAGTTTTTCCCTAAACTAAGGAGAACAAGGAAATTACATAACAGCACGGGAGCTTCAGGGAGACTGCTCTGAAGTTTTTAGGAGACTGACTAGAAAGAGTGTAACTAATTGGGTGCATACTTGTTGAACAATAGTGTGCATGGGGTATGTGAAAGCACTGGACACTAATGGAAGATCTTCCCTGAAATTACATTCTGGGCAGGCTCTCCCGCTCAGGAGCACGCCCACACCTCACTTACCCCACAGGCATGCATCTCCAAAACTCTAAGGTTCCCACCAGACTCGCAGTGGGTGGCAGCACCTTGTCCTAGGCTCACCTCCTAAACCTGTCCCCAAGGCCCCCCTTTCTCTGACTCTCCAGTGAGCTGACAGCAGCCCTGCCTGGGCTCACTTCTTTCCCACAGCATTTCTAGAGAGCCAGAGCAGCCCTGCCTAGTCTCTTTTTGCTTCTATCCTAAGCCCTTCCTTGTTTCACTGTCCCCAGATTTAATAAATGCACTCGCAAAATTAAATAAAAAAAAAATTTCACTGGAAGATCTGTAGAGTTGAAAACAATGGTAACTTCTTGTGCCCCTTAAAAGACCTTTACACGTGCATCGGAGTCACACTTCCCACACTGTCCACCAAGGACATGGATGAATGCATAAACTCTCATGGAGGCAGGGTGCCAGGCTGTGCTCTAGGGTAGCTCCCCACCTCCTCTCTATGCAATAACTAGCTCCCTCTCCTTCACTGGCTGTTGAAAGTTCTAAGATGAAAATGTTTGAGAACACCATATAAGGTTTGAATAATGTAAGTTGGAAGGTCTGAAATACAGCAATTGAATGGGAAGAGGAGGTGAATGAGCTAGATGTTAGGGGTGAGGTCATGGTGGTTACCCTTTCCTTCTCCTTCTGCCCAGACCCAGTAAGGTGCCCATCCTACAAATCCCCCAGGTCGCTGCACACTGCTGCTTTGGCGCTTACGAGATTATCCCATAATCGCCCGTTTTCCTGCCTATGTGTACCCCCTTCAACTCATACCGTGTCAGGGACTCTCCTGGGGTATAGTTGTGTTCCTAGGACTTTGCACAATTCCTGACATCTGGTATTTATTTGGAAATGTCTGTTGACTAAATAATTGAAGACACAATTGATGAAATGGCATCATAATTATTCACATATCCCTTTATAATAAGTCCTTTATCAGAATTTAATCAGGCAAAAAGTAACAGTGGATTCTCAACCAAGGCGAAGCGTGCTATGGTGATACTAGGAGATAACTCTACACTAATCCCCCAACCCTGTCCCCACAAATTTCAGAAGAGTGCTCAGCAGCAGCGACTGGACTGTCCTAGGATGTCAGTATCTCCAGATAAGATTATAATATTTAACACTCCTTCCTAAGGTCACAATACTTACATAGAACAGTTTTATTTTCAGTAAAATCTTTAACAAAAAACCAAAAATATACAGTTCAAAAATATGTCTCAACAATAAAGTCATAAGTATTAAAATATAAGAATGTTTAAATGAGCTTTAATTAAAATTATAAATAAGGGTTGGGGGAAATGTGACTCTTCAAGTTAAATTTTATCAGCACACGTTTTGAGAACAACAATACTACAAGATATAATCATCCTTTTTCCCTTCCTTCCATATTTATTTCCTTTCTTGAATCATAGGAAGGAAGGGAGGAAGAAATGAAGGAAGGAGGGAGGGAGGGAGGGAGGAAGGAAAGAAGAAGGAAGGACGGACCTTGCTACACTCTAGGCAGAGAGGAGCCCAATCCCTACCTCAAAAAGTGCAGAACATCAAAAACGAAGGCACCGAAGAAGAAAGCTGCTCTAGGTGATGGGATTAATGCTGATGGCAGAACAAATAATCAAAGTCACAAGTAACCTTATAAAAGTAAATAAAGACCAAATGTCCCATTCAGTCCTACCAGCCTTATCAAGAAAGTTGTTTTTAGAAGTGTAATAACTGGGCTACTTAATGGGAGCTCTTGGAACTATTTCTTCCCTAGCACGCAGTATTTAAAATAAGGGGAAAACAAAAACAAAACTATCTTCTTTGTATGTCATTGTAGAAAAGTCAGTATACAGTGCTGTAAAAAGTAAAATATGATTCTGTGCACTTCATAGTAGACTATTAAAAATCCTATCGGGGCCCTGGCTGGTGTAGCTCAGTGGATTGAGCGCGGGCTGGGAACCAAAGGGTCCCGGTTCAATTCCCAGTCAGGGCACATGCCTAGGTTGCAGGCCAGGTCCCCTTGAGGGCCATGTGAAAGGCAACCATACATTGCTGTTTCCTCTCCCTCTCTGTCTCCATCCCTTCCCTTCTCTCTAAAAATAAATAAAAATTAAAAAAAAAATCCTATCAGGAAATACTCAACAACTGGACAATAGTTAGATATATACAATAAAATATTATGTATTATGTCATGGGAACATTATATTATAGAACAATATTTAGTAGTATGGGAAAATGTTCACAACGATTTGTTAAGTCCAATTTAAAAGCAGACTACAAACGGAGCACGGCACATACAAAACGCACGTGGTTGGTCAGAACGGTAGCCCTCCTTCCCCATGAAGATGCAAGCTCCCTTCCTGGAGTTCAGGAAAAATAAACAGGCTTTCTGTTTCTATGTGATGCCTGTGGCTTTCCATTCTGGTTTTGCATATTTGCATTCTGAACAACCAACCTTCTATCAGCAGGAGAATGAAATCTTTTCATTTCATCTACCCACAGCTTCTTCTAGAAATAGGAAAATAAGTTCATTACATACGCTTCCTCCAACAGCTGAATTTTCATTACCCAAATAAATTTTATCAGCCATCTTCTCTTTTATTGTTCTCTTCTGTTTTCAGTTGCCAGTGCTTTGTAACTGAAAGTCTCTTCTTAAAATAGAGGACAGTTAAATCAAAATGCCATTTGCTTTCCTGTTCAATATCTAAGCTTAATGTCCAATGGCCTATTAATAATGAAAAATGAAAATGTCTTGGTATGCACACAGGTACACATTGCAACACTCCAAAATTCTAGTGTGAAAGACAGAGTGTAGAAAATGGCAGAATCTGATTTAGCAAATTCCATATAGAAAATAATAAAAACTTCCTTTCAGAATCAGAAAGTACAAGAATTGCTGATGGTAGGTAGCTTTCATTAAGCACCTCTCTGAACCCTGGCTGTGGAGGACTGGGAGCCAGGTGTGACCGTGCCCCGAACCCTTTACCCCTGGTCACCAGTGAGGATGAGGGGCAGGCACTCCTTCAGGAGGGTGGGTTCTTAGTAGCATGAGTTCAGGGCTGCAGGCTCCACCGATTCCCCCAGTTTGCCTTCTGTCCCCTGAAGAAGAGCTGTCCCTTCACAGCCACCGTAGGGGAAAGAAGGGTGATCACTGGCACTGCGAGAGCTCTTTGTTTCTCAAATCTTATTAAGCTTCTTTGCACTTGGTTCAAGCTCATAATATGAACTGTCATAGCAACTCATTGAACTGCCTCCCACATATAAGTTTATAGTCTATTTTTAATTGAAACTTCATCTAAGTCACAGAAAAACTGGCAAAACACAAAAGCTCAGCTGGAAAGACATTTCTGAAATTATCTTTATGGTCTGGTGAGAGAGTGAAAAAGGCAACTCATCATTTCAAAGAAATCAATAAATGAGACGGTTGGCCTTTTAAGTCAAAGAATGAAGTTCAGCATGAAACAAGATAACATTTTACTATCTAACTACACTGTGTAACTTAAAAATCCCTTTGATTTTAGACCTATTTCTCCCTAGCTTACAAAAAAATTGTTGTAAGTATAAAATAATCTAACTGTGCTCTTTTCCCTAGTAGAAGAAAAAATAAATTATTTAAAAGGTCTAGGGTAAAGCCGTATTGGGCAATAATTCAGATACTAAACCTTCTGCTCAGGAAAAAAAAAAAAACCTAACACAACATTTCTTGCTAAATGATAGAAAATTTCTTCAGTGACTATAAAAATACTTTTATTTTAATATAATACAAACCGTTTTCCAAAAGACAGTTTCCACCCTCTAGTTAGTGACTTAACTATTATCTAAAAACAATTATCAGTTTTATCTAAAAGTTACCATTTGTTAACCTTATTACTGCTTGTTTTGATAAAAATAATTTTTTAAAGAAAAAAAAGTAAAATTCTTCCCACATGAAAATACAATGCTTATTTTTCCTCTACTTAACCTGTCATTCTCAGTCACCCTGGAAATGTGTCACAATTTCACGTTCTCATCCTGTCTTCCCACCCTCCCCTCCCGTCTCTCCCTCCCCAGTCTACACACACATGCAAACACGCAGTTGCGGAGTTATTTTTGCTTTGGAGTTTTACATTCTCCAACAGCCCTTTATGTAAAGTAATATAAACACTGAAAAAGGGCCATACATTGCTTTTCCAGAGTGCTTCTATCCCTGGTGCTGAAATTATTCATTTGAATAAATTCTCTAAGTGCAGACCTCATCAATAATTAAAGTACTGATGAAAGGATATTTGCAAAGAGGAAAAAATGTTACGATAAAACCTAAGGTGAAATAAGGACAAGACTTCCTACAGAAAACACTCATCCACATTATTTTCACGTTTTTTAATTCTATTAACATGAGGCTATCATATTCACTTAACAAATATTCACTGAGTGCCTATTACATGCAGACAATATTCTACAGCAAAATAAAGTTAAAGAAAACCAGAATTTTTCAAGGACAAAACCTTCTAATTCTTATGAAATTATAAACATTCCATTTACTTTTTATTATGCTCTATTTTTCTATAAAGCTCATGGAAAATTGGCGTTTTCTAATTCGATGAAAACCTAACGAGCAATTCTGAAAGAGGAAAGCCTGCTGCCAGAGCATTTTTCATAACCACATGAACTTTCCCCACTAGTTCATGTTTGTCTTCAGAGTGGATGCCATTCATTCACATTAGGTAAGCAGTACTTTAAAGTTCCAAAACCCCAAAGGAGAAAAGCAAAATATTTAGGTGCCCAAAAAATATGGTAAGACAAAGGAAAGCATATGAAGATATTAGTAAACTATCTGAAAGTAAGCACTCGGTAAAGAGCTCCATTGCGCGCCTCTCCCCAACTCCACTCACCTACTATGAGGGATTCAAACGTGAATATGATATAGGTTCACAATAAGGAGTTAAGTATTAAAGGTATTCAAAGAAAACTACAAACCCTGTTCTGTGGGACTCATAGGTGGAGGAAATGACATTCGAATGGAAGAAGTGAGGCATCTGAACCGGGGCTTACAACCTAAGGAGTACTCGGACAGAGGGAGGTTGTCCAGAGGACTTCAGCACTACAGACAGAGACCTGAGCAAGAACAGCAGGAAGGCAGGAAACACAGGATTTCTGAAGCTGAAAAGACTGCAGTGGATCAGACCATAAACACCTGAGTCTTTGAGGGCCACGCTGTGTCTGCTGCAGCTGCTTACTCTGCCCGGGTGTTCCAAGGCAGCCTCACACAGCAGTCAGTGAAGAGCATGGCTGTGTTCCATTCAAAACTTACTGGTGGACACCGGAATTTGAATTTCATGGAATTTTCTCAGGTCATGAAATGGTACCGTTCTTTTGACCTTTCCCCACCATTTAAAATGTAAAGAGCACCCTTGGCTCTCTGGTCATACAACAGCAGGCAGCAGACCAGAGCTGGCCCGCAGGTTGAAGGTTGTCAACCCGAAGGTGAAATTCCCAATCACCTGTAGCTAATCATAAAAGTTTCAATTTTCTCAAGTTTTTTTAAAAAACTTATCTAACAATATTTAAAGTTTTATTGCTTTTCTTTCTCTATAGCTAATTTATTCTATTAAAAAACATCAAGTCAAAAAAAGAACCTTAGGGCTTGAACCACTTTTTAACCACCCTTAACCTTACTTCTCATACATCAATAGGCCTATGTTCCCTTGGTGTTAAAATTTCCTCAATGCAGTGTACTGAATTTCCTTCCTTACTTCCTCCACTAGGTCTCAGTAAGAGTTTTATTGTTCTTCCTGCTTTTCTTTGCACAGCTTAAGCAATCATGGCTGTCACCACTTAGTTTTCTTCTTGATACACATGTTGGAGTCTTCTTTTTGTCTCTTGAAGTGTTTTTGTTTTGTTCTGTTATTCTCTCTTGAAGCTTTCTCAGCAATAATAATTGGACTTCACTTCACTGTACTTTTGATTTTAAGGTACTCTAGTTATTCCCTCCACCTTCTAGATCTGAATATTATAGAATTTCAGTGAGTCTCAAACACTGGATCTGTTGAAAATAAAACATCTTTATCCTAAATCCATCTTTTTTCATTCCCTGGAATATTAAGATCTCTGGCCATAGAAAGGTTTCTCCATATGGGCTCCATAAAGATAAAGCAAAAGACTTACCATATGCGAAAGAGAACACGCAAAGAGTTACTTGAATAAGGCCATCAAAAAAAACAAAACTTTTGCAATTACATTAATCGAAGATAAGCATATTTCTACCTTAAAAACAGAAATACGTACTTGGACACAAAACCTTTACCTATGTGGAAAGGGAGTGTGGGGAAGTAGAGGCAGGTTTGGGGGGATAAATGGTGATGGAAGACTTGACTTGGGGTGGTGAACACACAATGCAATAAAGATGATGTATTGTAGAACTGTACACCTGAAACCTACGTAATTTTATTAACCAATGTCGCCCCAATAAATTCAGTTCAAAAAACCTTTATTTATGTGCCTTATAATGCAATATACCAAAATTAGAAGAAAATCATTTCAAAAACTGTTTTATCCTGGTGGATTAAGAAAAGAAAATAAAAGACATACCATGACATACATACCTTGAAACAAATTATAATTTAAAAACCACCATTCACTTTCAAATCTAAAGAGCTAATATTCTTATATTTTATTCTTTACCTATAATTCAGAATCCAATTTTCAGTCCTAGTAATTAGCAATACTTCAAAAGGCTAAATATTATCCACAGTTCACCTAAATACAGCTATTAGCTATTTGGAAAAAAAAAAGTAAGGATATACCAGTTTATGGCAAATTACTTATTTTTAGGAAATAAAATACTTAATGTGACATAAAAATCCTCCCACGGAGAAAGATATTGATGGCAATGGCAAGGTTAAATAACAGCTGTTTATACTGATTGTGCATTTACCACGAGCCCAACACCGTTCTTTACGCTTCACAACAGTTAATTGTCGCAACGACCCTATGAGGTAGGTGCCATTATGATTCCCTCTGTACAGATGAGGAAACTAAAATACAGTGAGGTCAAATAACTTCTCAACACTCACAGAGCTGGCAAGACACAAAGCCATGCCAGAAATGCAGGGAGTCTGGCCTCAGAGCCTTGACTCCGAACCACTGTGCTGTTTGTTACAACACAGTCAGCTGTTGTTAAGGAAGAGGACTATGGCTTTACCAAATGGAACCCAAACTACTTTAGTTTTCAACCATGGAAGCTTACATATAATTTCAAGTACAGTAAGGTTTAGCATCTAATCATACTACAAATATTTTACATTATTACTTAGTGACAAAGCTAATATTTACTAGTCAACAGATGGTTGAAAGCTGTTTTAAAATGCTGCCTGAATATTATTTTGAAAACGTGACAATTCAATGTGATGAATATCTTAAATAGGCATGAGCAGACAAACACTGCTCTACTTTAGAATTTGGATCAATGGTTCTCAAACTGTGGTTCCCCAGCCAACAACATTAGTATTGAAGAGTCTGGCTACTGCTTAAAAACCTAGATGTGATTTTTCAGGCCTAATCAAAGGCAATTACAAAAGCTTTCCCAAGCAAACCTCACGGGAAAAGCTGCATTCCCAAAACCAGCCAATGCATAATGTGTTGCAGTCTCCAAGAGGAGCTGCAGTCAAGGACTCAGACCCCCTGGCCAATCATGCTCTTCCATCTATTTATATTCTTCCCAGGAGCCTTCATTCCTAGGTCTCTTTATCTGAGGCCTTGTACAGAAGTCTTCTTCTGGCTTCTCTGCTATGAGGCTCATATGGGATTGGGGGTGGGGGGCGGATTGACACCTTTCTCCACTACTCAGTACTTACCCACTTCTAGTAATTCCTCCTCCCCTTACCCAGTTGTCACCTAGAGCCTTTTGTTGAGAGCTTCCTCAACATTGCAACAATCCCATGGTCTGTGCTGACCCACCAAACCCTCAAGTGCTGTGCCCTTCAATGGGGAAAATGGAAAAGGGGGTGTCAGCATTTCCTCCATCTTTAGACTCTTGCTTATACCATAGCAGTAAGCGATTGAATGCTTAACTCTTTCATTTTTGGCTTGTTTTAGTTGCTACTCTGACACTTGGACGCTCACAGCACTCTCTTACCAGCTCAGCTGAGCTCCTAAGAAGCATCACCTGAGAACTAAGTGAAAAATGCAAAATCTCAGGTCCTACCCCAAATGGATTGAATAAGAAATTCTGGGGACATGGCCCAGCAAAGCTTCTCCTTAACAAGCTCCTCAAGGGACTCTGATCAGGACCAAACCCTGAGAACACTGCCTTATAGAAACCCTCCCCTCTCTCCCAGGTAAGTATATGAGTCACGGTTATTTCTTGGGGCACTTCCTAGAACTACTTATGAGAAGGAAGACCAATCAAGGCTCAGAAATGCAGGACCCGAAGAATACAATGAATGGAAAGAAAAATGCACTGGAGAGCATTAACAGAAGAACAGAACAAGCAGAAGAAACAATCTGTGAAGTTGAAGACACATCATTTGAAATTAGTCAAAGGAGAAGACACAAAAAAAATGAAAAGAGAGAATGAAGTCTACATGAACTACGGAACACGGAACATCAATAAGAGAACAGTCTGTGTGTTATTAGAGCTCCGAAAAGAGAAGAGAGGGAAGAAGGGGTAGAAAGCTTATTTAAAGAAATAATGGCTGAGAACTTCTGGGGAGAGATACAGATATCAGAGTTTCTGAAGCTCAGAGGTTTTCCTCCCAAAAAAATATAAACCAGAAAGATCTTCTTAAAGATACATTGTAATAAAACTGTCTAAAATTAAAGACAAAGAAAAAAATTTTAAAGCAGCAAAAGAAAAAAATTTTTCACGTATGAGGGAATCCCTCTAAGACTTTCAGCCGATTTCTACAGAAACTTTCCAGGCTGGGACAGTCTGGGATGATAGCATCAAAGTGCCGGGGTGACAAACTGTCAACCAAGAATACTTCCCCCAGCAACTCTGCCCTTCAGAAATGAAGGCTCAGTAAGACTTTCCCAAATAAACGAAAGCTGGGTAGATGATCACCACTCGAACTCCCTTACCTAAAATGCTTCAAGTTCTTCACCTTGAAATTAAGAGAGATTAATTAGTAACATGAAAACATGAAAATATAACATGCTGGTTAAGGTAAGTATGTAGTCAAAATCAGATTAGTTCTGTAATATGGTGGTGTGTTAATGTAATTCTGGTATAAAGGTTAATGGACAAAAGTAGTAACTGTAGCTACAATAATCTGTTAATGATACACAATCTAAAAAGACGTAAATTATGACATCAAATAAAATGTATGGGGGTTGAAGGGTAGAATTTTTGTATGGGATGAAAGTTAAGTTGTAATCAACTTAAAGAAGATTGTTGTATCTACTGTATATGATGTTTTAGATAAGCCTCATGGTAACCACAAAGCAAAAATCTACAGTAGGTACAAAAAAAATAAAGAGAAATGAATCAAAGCATACCATTATGGAAAACTATCAATTCACAAAGGAAGACAGCAAAAGAGGAAGAAGGGAAAGGGGAACTATGAAACAATCAGAAAACAATGAATGAGATGGTATTAGAATCGTATTTTCTGGACTATAAGATGCACCAGGCCATAAGAAGCACCTAGGTTTTAGAGGACGAAAATTGGGAAAAAATTTTGAAGCAAAAAATGTGGTAAAATATTTCATAACATAAATAACATAATCTTTCACCAATGTAAATGTAAACAGCCAGGTAAGCTACATTCGGAATATAAGATGCACCCTCATTTTCCCCCCAAATTTGGGGGGTAGGGACGTGTGTCTTATAGTCCGAAAAATACGATATGTCCTTAAATAGATTAAGTCTCCCATTAAAAGGTACAAAGTGGCTGAAAGGTTAAAAACCAAGACCCAACTACATAGCACCTACAGAAGACCCATTTCGGCTTTAGGGACGTACACAGGCTTGACATGAAGAGGGAAACAGACGCTTCATGCAAATACAGACCGAAACATGAAAAAAGCAGGAGTTCCTACTTCCACCTATCAAAGTACAAGCCACAGAAAAGTGAAAGTTTCTAATCAACTGGTTATTTCATCTGAACACCAATAAACTCACATGATGACATTTTACCATGATTTAAAATGGATTAGATGTTTTGGCATAATTTAGAATATAAGTAAATAATCTGCTAAATTGCAATACATCCAATCAAAATATTTTTTACAACCATATCTGAATCAAAAGAGTTTCTTCAGGCTAAAATATAAGTTGTTTATTTTCTGTGGAATATGACTTTTATCAGTCGCTGTCATTGGCTGACTGCTACATTTCAGATTATCTGTGCCACCTAGTTCTATAATAGGTTGTTTTAGTTTTCAACTAATTTTCTTGATAATAAAATACTTTTTAAGTCAGATGCCTACAGAATAAGAAAGCCTAGGAAGTTTAATGCTCTATTAATTTTGAATACAAGATTTCTTTCCACATGCAACTGATTAATACAAAACTCTTTTCAGAATTTGAACAACTAATTTTTTAAAAAACAGAGTAATCAAATGTAAAGCAGTTGTTTTGTGTTCTGTCTGTGGCATTCAAGAGATGATGAGTGAGGAAGTAAAACAGTAATCATATTTTAAATATATAGTCAATGGTGTTTAATAATTAGTTCTTATCATAACCCTGTATTATTCCTAATAATTAAAATTTACTTGGCATCCATTACTATGGCAACATGACTTCCCTGAACAATAAATTCCTCAAGTTCTGCCATGAAGGATGCTGCTGACCTAAAGTCTTTATTTTGAGAACAGGAAGAGAAATATACAATTTTCCAGTTCATAAATGTCTAGTCCATAGTCAGAATTCCTTCCAACCTCTGGCAAGAGCCTTGCTCTCAGAATCCTGGGGACTGCGGCTTTTTATTTGGCTTTCATTTCCTTACCCTTTTAATAAATGAAAACATTCTTGATAAGAACCATTTCAGCCAGGCTCACCTCGGGCAAATTGGCTGCAACTATAAATAGTAAAATCTGCCATCTGCCTTTCTATTCTTGTGCTGAATGCAGTGCTGGCATTGTGTTCACACTTCGCTGGTGCCAGGAGAAAATAACAGTGTAAGACAGAGATAATGAGGTGAAGAACAGAAACGGCCCTACTATAATTAACCGCTGTTTTGATATTTGCCACAATAAAGCATACACAATGGCGCTGAGAGAGCCCAAAGCCATAATTCGTCTTAGCCTCCCAAACGGGTTCGAAGTCAAACTGGTGTTAGAGCCGGTGATTCTACATCACCGAAGATTAATTAAAACGTAAGGAGCCTAAGCACAGTGAGCAATATATGTTTGTCAGGTTAGCGAGAGGCCCCACAGTGGTCCCACGCAGTTTTTTATTCTAACGGTACTTAATGAGGCACTCCTTTTCCTATGATCGTGGCTATTTTCCTGCTCTGTTGTAGAGAGATAAGCTCTTCAATGATGAAAAGCCTGTGGCTGCACCCTACCCCGCTCCCTCTGAAACCCAGGCAAATGTTCCTCTCATACACAGCTCCCCCATTCTTCTCAGGACGTTTTCCATCCTCAGCGCCTGTACGACACAGACTTTTCCTCAGTCTTCCCACTGCATCTGACCTATTTTAAGTAGGAAGGGGCTGCCATTTGTACGCTGGAACTGAAGAGGAATGTGTACAGGATGACCGCCATACTGTATGCTCCTACATTAGCGATCCTGTCACTCCTGTATCAGCAATACATCACAATTACTGACGCCACTCTCCTACCCAACCAACAACCAACTGCAGGGGCCCCACTGACTCCCAAAAGAAGTCCATTCACGTGAATGAGGCCCTCCAACGTGTCAGCGCAATGTTGTAATGAAGCCCATTTTAATACCAGATGTTCAAGTTTAGAGTGCGTCCTCACGAGAGTCCACTAGTGATGACAATGGTCCACCTTAGTGAAACACTATTCAGACCTGTGCCTGAGCCCTCCCCCCCAGTGAAACTGTAGGGACCTTCCAGTAGCCTTCTTTTTTGAAATAATTTATTAGCTCCACATTTTAAAGGAATTGTGAGCAAGCACTTGAATTCAGAATTATCTTTGGTAATATAAATATGACAGCATCTATAATTTTTTTAAAATCACTATTCAAATAAATCCCTGGTTTCAAATCTTAATTCTGCCAATTACTAGGGCTCATTATTGAACCTTGTTATCTCAGTTTCCTCATCGATAAAATGAGGGGAATCCATGACCCACTTCGCAGGGCTGCTGTGATGGTTGAATGGGGTAAGGCACGTAACACCGAACACAGCACATGGCACACGGTGCGGACTCGGTACACACTTTCCATTAGGGTCATCTCCTAGGCTTGAGTCACTATGGCCGATCTAAATTTGGCCTCTATGCTAACAACCACTGTTCTGAAGATGTTCCTCCTATTCCTACGGAAAATGTAATCCTTCAGGCATCGTCTCTTGACCTTCATAATTACTTACACTGTTAGGAGCTCCATTTTTTTGCATGTGAATGTTTGGAAGCGATCTCCCAAGAACCATCATTCCTACTCTCATTAACAAAGACTTAGCAGGTGCCCAAGACATGTCTCCGACTGATCCAAATGACAAAAATCGTATTAGAACCCAAACCCAAGATGAAGTGCTACTATATCATTTTTTAATACAGTAATTTTCAGAGTTATGCCTTTAATACAACTATGCATAATAAGAAAGTCTCCACTTACAGTAAACTTTCCCTGAGCACATGCCAGTCAGTAGGTAGCAAGTGCTCTCTGTGCACAGAGCACTCGACGCCATGCATCTAGTCATGGCAGGTTACTGCGGAGCTCAAAATAATGTCACTTTTCTTAAGGAACTTCCAATTCAATGAAAAATACGTAAGTATAGTTTCGATATGACAAACACATAGACAGTAACTAAAAACAGGTATGTGTTAGGGGTCGTAGATAGAAAATGAGCAATTTGCAAGTGAAATCAATCTTCCAACTGCACTATAACACTGAAGATCTCTCATAACTATTACATGTATTACGTAAACTACAGATAAGCAGAAATAAGAACTCCCCTGCCAAGTGGGAGCAAGCTCTGTGGGAGAGTCTTCTGCTGAATTAATATCGCACACACTCTTTTCAAAGTTGAAATAGCTCAAATACCTTCTAACTAATTTCATGATTTTGTCTAATCTCATTAAAGGTGCATAAATTTTACTTTGCAAAGAGAGTGGATATTTCAAATGAATTTGAGTTGATCTTACAATGTATTTGTCCACTACTTTAGACTATCTGTAATTATGGGGCCTACTTCAATAGCCTTATTTTGAGATGACATAAATGAAGTAATCCTTGTTGAGTTTAGCACAACACCCAGCATGAACAAGTGCTCATTACTGGTTAGTGATTGTTCTCATTATTCAGGAAATAATATATGAGTGCTGGCATTTTAATAAATGACTAGTCATGGCCCTGCTAGTCCATAAAACATCTCTGTGCACATTAGAAAGAGAACCCTTCTCCTGGACTGGCAGGTACAATCCCAAGTGAAAGTACACATTTGAGGGAGTTGGGTAGCAACCTGCCACCAAGCCAGGGTCCCTGCAGGTATCAACCCTGAAGAGAATGCCACAGGTATAACATTTTCTGAACAAAATGAGTTTAAAGCACAGGTTGAAATGAAGGAAAAACCATCAGGATCATATAGGAATATTAGGAAATAAATTTTAAAAATTATTCAAAGCCAGGGGACGGCATGTGTGGATGTTAAAGAACAGTGTACACTGTGCATTTCATAAGCAAGATTACTTTGTTAGGGTAGATATGAACTCGGACATAACAGGGAAAGAAGGAAGTCACATGGATGGGGAAGAGAGGGTCAATGGGTAAAATCCTGAAGGAACATGGTGTACCTGGACCAGACAGGCATAGGTGTAATAAGGAATTAAGATGCTCTGGTTACAGGGTGAGCTGCTGTGAATGTGGTCTACCAGGCCCAGCCCCTGGATGTGAGCCCTCACACAACCAGTCCTTTCTATTGTACTACAAAACGGAGTAACTACTGAGGGGCTGGTTCTCAGAAAGGCAATCCCCACACCCTCCTTCATGGGGGCACACATCGGCCAGCCTGCAGAGCGAGGGCCTAGACTCTCAGGGCGAAGGGGGAAGGGCAGAGGCCCTCCAGCCACTGCACACTGCATCGAGAAATGTGGGTGGTGAGTTCACAATCGTCTCTGACAACGAAGCCCACTCAGTGAAGTTCACCAAGGATCCGAGCGAAGTCTTCTCTCATCTCCCTCCTCTTTGTTATTTACACTTATCATCCTTGGCACAGCAGCTGAATGCTGATCACGGTGACCAGGCTGACCCTACTCCCCCGCAACTGCTGTGCCATTCTGATGGTCCCTTTCTTTGGGCTCTTAGGAATCATGAGTTAAGTGTCCCATACCCTTCAAGTTTAGCTCCTCGCATTAACTAAAATCTGGCTTTCTTTCCCAGGCCATCCAATACTAATGCCTTCGTGTGCCACCCTGGCTCTGCATTCCTTTTTTCCAGTGACAGACCACTGCTCCGCCAACTTCTCAGTCTTCAAGTCCTTGCCATACACTTCTGCTAACCTATGTTATGTATTTAACTCCTACATAAATAAAGTCACAACATGGGACATGTGTGCTCAAATCTATTTTACTGACAGGGTATGTATCTGGCAAAGTCTGGAGAACAACCCTGCTTGGAGCTGGAGGGGAGTGCCTGAGGCCTCTCTAGTCACCCACTCCAGAATTCAATGCCTCCGGTTTCTGGGTTGGGCATGTGTTCAAGAACAGAGAGTGAATAAATGCTGCTGAAGTTGAACCTCCCTTTACAAAGGGAAAGAAGAAAGGACGACAAGGTTGGGAAAAAAAATCCCACCAGGGTAAATCACTGTAAAAGGGAGCCCAGCAATCAGGCCAGAGGTGGGCGCGCACACACACACACATGCAAAGTACATGGAGGTCAAAGAGGGCAACCAACAGCATCCACACTTCATCTGTGAGGTCTCCAGACCCTTTTAGAGGGTTCTCAAGGTCAAAACCATTTTCTTGCTAATACTACAATGTTATTTGCCTTTTCTCTCTCTTCTTGTGAGTATGCAGTGAAATTTTCCAGAGGCAATGGAGCAAAGTGAAGGAAAAGCAGATCTGAGATTCTAACTGCCTTTCATTAAGCCAGATATTAAAGAGATTTTCATAAATGTAGAACACCATCACTCTTCTCACTAAATTATTTTTATGTTGGAAAATAGTTATTTTTCAATAAAAGTGCTATGGTGACTTACAACTTCTTAGATTTTGATTTCTAATATGGTAAGTATCAATAGATGAAACCCACATAAACAAGAACTTTTGGTAATCCTCAATAATTTTTAAGCATATAAAGCAGTCCTGAGACTAAGATTTTTGAGGACTGCTGTAATAAGACACATAAATTAGATTCTCAGGGACTAGTTGCAAATTTAGATCCAATCCAAAACCTGTCAGAAAAATTGTGATTAAAAAGAATGGGGTGTCTTGGGAAAACAAAAATGAAAAATCACCATCTCCATCAAGAAACCAAGGTTAGCTAGTATGAAAGGACCAGAAAAAGCAAAAGTCCTCTGAGGGAAAAAACTCCACACTGAACTTTGAAGCTCCTGGGCCTGTAGGTTCGCCTTCATCTTCTTCTCCCAGAGGTGGCCGCTTATGCATCTAGTTAAAGGATAACCAGGCGTCCAATGTTTAGATAAGCGAGCATATTTAACGCATGGTAAAAGTCTGCACGCCCTGTGAGGAATGACTTAGAGCTAACTGCCCCAGTCTGTCTCATGGTCTTTAACTCCTTCAAGATGAAGCTGCTTTGTTGAAGGAGTGGTTAAGGCTGCTGCTCACCCCTCCCCATTCCAGGTCCCTTATACCAGGTTTCTACCCCAACCCAAAACTCCAAGCTTTGAAGGTGGCAAAGGAATCACACCAAAGATAATGTCCTCCCCTTTGGGGGGCTTAAAATATAGCAAATGCTGCCCTGGCTGGTGTAGCTCAGTGGATTGAGTGCGGGCTGGGAACCAGAGGGTCCCGGTTCGATTCCCAGTCAGGGCACTTGCCTGGGTTGTGGGCCGGGTCCCCATGAGGGCCATGTGAGAGGCAACCATACATTGCTGTTTCTCTCCTTCTCTCCCTCCCTTCCCCTCTCTCTAAAAATAAATTAAAAAAATAAAAAAATTAAAAAAATATAGCAAATGCTTCATGATTAAAGAGTCAAATAGCATAAAACGACCCATTATTTCTCTTTTCACGCATGGAGTTCCCCTCCCAGAAGCAACTTTTTTTTCTTCTAATAATAATTACCACTATTCCTAAATATCCGTCTGCTTACATGGCTGTGTCTGATTTGTTCATTTAGATTCTACCTGTAGGTTTCTGCTCTCAGAACTGAGCCCTCATCTTTAACTGGGAGGTAGCATTCACTCTCATCACCTTTTAGTGTTCAGAGTCTCACTTCCTTTGACCTTGATCACACTGGTATCATCACAAAATACACCAAAAACTCATACGAATGTGTCCAATTAATTTGGTTAGTTTAGTTTTACAATTTTTCACATGAAGAGTGCTTAAAAGGCAGTCTTCTTGTTACATGTCTAAGTTATCTGCTATACATTCATTTTAAAGAAATAATTTTATCTAAATGACTTTAGATCATTTCAGTACACCATTAGGAGAACATCCACACCAAAACAGACATGCTGGGAATACAGGAAGTTTGAAAACTACTTTTACACCTGTCAAACGGGATGCCAGCAGTGAGTCTGAGCCTACAACACAGTGATTTCCTAGAAAAACGGCAACTGACATCAGCTCTTGGGCTCCAAGTCTCTTTCTTAGTCGTTCAGTGATCCACTGAACGTCAGACAGTAGATTTCAAACTAGATCGGAGTAAGTAACACTTAAAAACCTACTGAAAAATGACACTCAAGGATGCTCTAGAATAATTGTTTTCAAAATACTTAATGCAGACTCTCTAGGCCTTACATGAACGATTAAAATGGGAATAAAAGCACAGTTTGGTTATAACATGAACAACCATCAGAAGTCTTTCATGACACGCGTCCCTGGCCCTTAAGCACGGGGGCGCTGCAACAGAGCTCACACTCAAGGAGAAACGCAGCTGTCAGAGGACTCAGCGTCTCTGCGTGGTGGAATCAGAGATGACAGATGCTAGCAGGAGCTAGAAAACTGATCCATACATATCTGCATTTAAAATACAACTATGCTGAGTGATGTATATTTTATATACGGACATTTTTTAAATTTTTATTCTTCTCTGAGTAGAGCCATCTAGCCAAAAGCAATGTCTGCAGCATTTTGGGCTCCAGAAAGGAGCACTCATTTAGCACCACTGTGAGCAACACATAAACCCATGTAACTGAAATTCCAACTTACCTGCCTATCCCATTTTGAGTTCTTGGCCAGGTACCCACATGCACTGTAAAAGCATTAGAGACAGACCGGAGATTTAGAGTATGGTCATTATGCTCTGAAAACATGGCTTGTTAGATATGCCAGATGATGAACTTCAGTTGTCCCCTGAGCTTCCAAAAAGGAGGTGTGTTACAGTATGACATGTAAATTCTAGTACAGTTGTAACCATCAACTTCTTTTTTTTTTTTTAAGATTTTATTTATTTATTTTCAGAGAGAGGAGAAGGGAGGGAGAAAGAGAGGGAGAGAAACAGCAATGTATGGTTGCCTCTCACATGGCCCTCATTGGGGACCTGGCCTGCAACCCAGGCATATGCCCTGACCGGAAATCGAACCGGGACCCTCTGGTTCCCAGCCCGCACTCAATCCACTGAGCTACACCAGCCAGGGCACCATCAACTTCTTATATGTGCATTTATTCTCCTTAGGTTCCTATTTTAGAGTTTTCATTTAGGCCAGAAATGTTGTGTCCCAAATGGTAAGTCTTATGTCTCATGAACACACTTGTGCTGTGAAATAAAGATATATATATTTATCTACATATTTAAAAAATACATATATATATAGAGAGAGAGTCTTCCCAGAAAGTATCTAGCCATGTAATATAAAAAATAGAGACATTTACTGAAGAAGGTCAAAGATACAAGAAACACTGTACATAGGACAAGGACACCTCAGTCCCCTTGAAAGTAGGCACCTTGGGACCTCACACAGTTCTCCCAAGCACCGCCAGCTGCCTCGTTGTATTTTCCCGAATCTCATCGATGGTCTGAAGTCTCTTCCCTCTCAAAGGTGATTTTAGTTTGCAAAGAAGCCACAAGTCACAGGGCACCAACTCTGGGCTGCAGGGGGGCTAAGTCACCGGGCGATTGGATGTTTTGCCAAAACACTCTGTACGAGACGTGACACATGAATGTACACATTGTCGTGATGAAGCTGCCAATCACCAGCTGCCCATAGCTGCAGCCTTCTGAATCATCTGAATAGTTTCCACAAAGGAATGTGCAAGCTTCACACAAAATTTGATGCAGATTCATTGCTCTACTCGCTCAGTCATTTTGAATGCGATGGCCACACAGTACACGTGCTCACTCAGCTGTGTCTACTGCTCCCCACTGACTAGTACAGTGAAGTCATCATTGTTCACTCATGCGCATTCCAGTCCACTCGCCTTGGCTGCCAGGTTACATCAATATCATGCAAACCATTCTCGTTATGCTAACAATGGCTGGGCCATGGCTGGTGTGGCTCAGTGGACTGAGTGCCAGCCTGCGAATCAAAGGGTCACCAGTTATAATCCCAGTCAGGGCACAGGCCTGGGTTGCAGGCCAGGTCCCCAGTATGAGGCCCACAAGAGACAACCATACACTGATGTTTCTCTCCCTCTCTTCCTCCCTCCTTTCCTCTCTCTAAAAATAAATAAATAAATAAATAAATAAAACAATGGCTAGACTTTTTCTGGATGAACCTCATATATGTAAATACACATATATATGAAGAAATTCTTTGTCTTTAATAATAAGAATCATGATTGGTTTACTGTTCACTAAAAATCACCTAAAATACTTCATAACATCACTAGTTGTATAAAGAAGCCACATGTTATAAAAAAGTCCACCAGGAGATAAATTAATCAGAGAACTTGAAGAGTTAGAAAATTTAATCAAAAGAAAGGCCCATGCTAATTATACCTAAAATTACTCCAGTAGCCATGAAAAAGAAGGCATGAAATTTAAATTGCTCTTAGGTAGAAATTATGGTTTAATTTAGTTTAGTTCCAGTGTTCTAAGTCTGCCCTTTTAAGAGCAGGCTCACTTAATTGTAAACATGTCCCAGCACACATGAGCATCCTAGATGCTCTATAACCAAAGGAAACTGCCCACATGTCAGCACCAACTCTCACTGAAAACGCACCTCTCTGCCCAAGCGTTTTGTCGGTAAAGAAACAGATCTCGTCCCCCTTAGTCTGAATAGCCATCTGTACCTTATAAATACTTTCATTTCTTCACTTTATGCTTATGATCAAAGCTGTCCTTTGTCTATCATCTTCTTCCATATAACTGAAGCCATGTGGCTGGCTTTTAGTGATGTTCTAAATATTTATTCAAACAAGAAATACTGTATCAGGTTAGGTATGTGGAGTCCCCTAACTGATGTCTGCTAGTTAAAATTTCAAATTTTCACATCATGTTTTCATTAAGATCTTGCTTCTCCTTGCCTAAAGTTTTAATCATTTATCAATTAAGAAAATATGTGAATACTGATCTATGGAAATATTTTTATTGTGACCTGGCAATCAACCAACTTAGTGTACTTTGAAAATCAACTAATTAGTGTACTGAATTAGCACCTTAACAGGATAACCTGTTTAGCTATAATAAGATTTCTAATTAATACATGACTGAATAATTTCTTTTTCACATGTAACCAAAATATGGTATTGTAGAGTCATGGAGAGATAGATCCTGCATCCATTTAATGAGTAGTTCTCTTATTATCTAGATACTTCCTCATTCACCACATATTCGGGTTGTGGGATACCTCACATATTTGGGTCAGGGTGAGATTTTGTTTATATCTCTGAAGGCAAAGGTAAGAAAAGACACAAGGATCCCTAGGCCTCTAAAATGAAGTTCCTTTATCCAAATTCTTAAATGGTGTTTTCCCAATTTCTCTGTGCTGTCCTGGTCTTGGTTAAGAATCATTTGATTAGCAGGAACAGAACCCACTTAACATTAGCATAGGCAAAGGAAATTTCCTGAAAGGATACAGGACTCCTATTCAGAACCCAAAGTCAGGAAACAATAGCTGAGTCCTATAAAAGGTATCTTCCAACTCCTTCTTTTATTCATTTACTTGTCCATTCATCCAACAAATATTTATTGAGTACATACTATGTGCCAGGCATTGTCTTAAGAGCTAAGAATAAAACTAGATGAACAGAAGAAATGAAAAAATCACTGTCCTAATGAAGCTTACAAATTAATATAAAAAGACAAATGGAGAAGTTTACAGTATCTGAGGGGGGAAGTCCGGTCCATTTGCTACAGTATGGCACATGTGTAAAAGGTTCAAGATGATGCTGAGACAGGCCTTGCAAGTGAGGTGGAAAATGTGCTCTTAGATGCAGTAGTGACCCAGTGGAAGTGTTTAAACAGAGTAATGGCATCATCGGACTAGGACTTAAGGAAGCAGATCCATGAACAGTGAGTGGGAAGGACTTGACCGGACAGGGCAGGAAATGAGGACCAACAGCAACGACCACTACATTCCCGGTCAGAAGGCCATGGGCTTGAACCTCAGCCACAGGCAGTGAGAAGGGGGTGGAGGAGAGCAACGTAACAGTGGCTATTACATAAGCGGATGGGACTGGGACTTCTGTTGAATACATACAATTTTCACAATTGTCCAGAGTGGCTGAAAGTACTCTGAACTGAAAGGGTATGTCTGTGTGCAGTGCGGGTTGGAGGGCTGCAGGGAAGAGGGGACGGCTCTCAGGAGACACTTGGTTTAAGATGTCACTGCGCTTCCAGTGGAGATGTGAGGCAACACTGGGAACGCAGTTTTGGAACCCAAAAGGCTTGAAGACCAAAAATGTATGTCCGGGAACCACTGCTTAGAAAAAATAAAGGGATTCTAAGGGCTGGATTAAAGGGGAGCCGGGAGTAAAGAACTGAAGACAGCTCACCGAAGGAGGAGGTGTGGGTGGGGGGGTTACACACGTACACGCACAGGAAGCTGAAGGAAGACAGAACAGGCAAGAGGAAGTGTTTTCCACGTCTAAGCGGCTGTGGTACTAGGTCACGCGCACTGCCTCTCTTCAGTTGGGATACAAAACAGGACATTACAAGTTATCTCACTCAGTAGTACCCATTAGGCTGGTTTTCACTACACAGAGATTTCTAGACTAGGGTTCACTATTTTGAACGTAAGGCATTAAACCTAAAATAAAGAAAGAGTATCTGAGCAAAAGATTTTCATCATTATTCTTCAAACCTTAATTACCTTTCTCCACCACTATCTGAGGCTAGCTATTTTTACTCAGAGATCTTCTGGCCAAAAATGCTCTAATTACCTTGTCCTGAATAGACTTTGCTCATCCCTATTTATATAGTGCTTTGAACATTTAAAATGCACCACTAGTTTTTAAAAGACAGTATAATACTATAGCATCCCAATTTAATTAAATGTAAATGTGCTCTTTTATCATTCTTACCCAAATGAATACAACTAAACAGGACTTGCATGTTACATAAAAGTAATAAAACAGGCATTGTTTGTATATCAGAATCACAGTTCTTTGGAGTCATATGCTGTGTGTATAATATCATTATTTCTATGAGAAGAAAATAAGTTTTCCGTAAAAATATGTGGCATTTGTTCAGAAAGGACAATCATTTCCATGCGACATCCTCAGTCTAGATGCGTCTGACAGATACTTTCCTATGAAAAGCTTTTCTGAGGAATGAGGCTGTAACAATTTCTCTAGCACTCCCAGGAGGAAACATCTCCCTCAAATAGAGATCTGGGTGGAATACACAATTGCAAATGACATGCCAATTCATTATATGTCATCAAACCTTAACTGCTTTTCCTCTGGCCAAGGTACCATTTAGCTCAGAAGCAATCAAAATTCTTCCAAAGAGAACACTGCAGAAATGATGGAAAACTACATTAAGAAGTAAGAAAATAACCCTGAGGTTCAATAGCAATGTAAATTGCATAATTGTATTGGTTCAGAGAGAGAGCAAAGGACTATGAAACAAAAGCACAGAGCAGATTCCAAGGTAGAGTGAGAGCCCACTACAGAAAAATACATTAAAAAGATGTTCTCTGCCAGTGCATTCAAATTTAGAAGAAAAAGAAGGATAAGGGATCCTGGTCTTTGTTTTACAGCAACATAGGACAGAACTGTGCAGGGAAGACACGGGCTCCCATTGCAACAAAGTGGAAAAGGGCAGTCTTTATCATTAGTGTAAACCATACACGTGTGAAATCAGGAAAAAGAAACATTTCTATTTATTCTGGATGTTATGATGTCATACAGTTGTTTGTTCATGCGCATCGAAATCTAAGGTGCTATTGCCACACAGCTACCACATGCTTTTCTTGGCAGTGAAAATCCACTCAAGATAAGATGTGCCGCTGTTGACGTGACTACGCTGCAGAGGATGCAAAGACTGAATGAAGTGTGGTTTCTGCCTTTAAAAAACTTTTAACTATGTGAGAGAGATGGCTCTATTTGGGGAATATAACATAGAGTACATTCAAGACACTTAAGAGTAAATCAAAACTCAGAGACATTTTATTATTTACCATCAAGTTCTAGGGCTTCATGGCCCCCAGGGATACTCATCTGACTCACTTTGAACCAACTCACTGGGCTATGGATTATCGGGGCCACCGCAACTCATTTACCTCTTCCCCTCTGGTCTTTTTACTATTATCACCTCCACAAGAGTGCCACATAGTAAATCAGTTTTATTTTGGCTTGGGGTTTTGTTTTTTCTGTTTTGTTTTTTTTTAGCTTCTTGATTGCAGCTATAGTAATGGAAGTTTTGAAACATTAAAGAGATGGAAATTATCTGAGTATAATTATCTACTATAGATGTCCCCTAACAGTAGAAAATAAAAATTGATGGTATATGTTATTAGAAGATATTCTTACTTTTTAAAATTGATTTTTAGAAAGAGAGAGGGAGAGAGGGAAGGAGGAGGTGGGGAGAGAGAGAGTTAGAGTTTTGCTGTCCTGCTTAGTTATGCTTCTTGTGTGAGCCCTGACCAGAGATCGAACCCACAACCTTGGTGTATCAGGATGACACTCTAACCAGCTGAGCTACCACCTGGCCAGAGCGATACCCTTCCTTTCTGACACTTATATCTTTCCTGCGATATCTCTGACACCTTTTGTTTAAATATTTGCTGAATTCTGCACATGTTCAGTGATGCAACAGAAGCACCAGTACAACATGGTGATGCTACACCAACAAACATAATTCTGACAGCTTTTCTTTACTTTTTAAACATTTAATTTGTCAAAAGTTTTATCAAAGCAGTAAATGTACATGGTTTTAAAACAGTAATATTAAGCATCAATGAAAAGCAGCCCCTCCCCACTTCTGATTCCTATTCTCCTGATGAATCATTTTTACTTCTTTCAGCTATTTCTTCCTGTATTTGCAGGCAAACCCTTCAGCAAAGCCCATGTGTATTACAGGTATTAGCAGGGTCGGTCTCAAACGCGTGTTATTTAAATGTGACCTGGCCAGTGCTTTGGGAGTCTTTTCTTTTGGAATGGTCAGTTTCCCCAGAGAGGACTCCTTCAATTTCTTGACTACATAAGTTTGGTTGCTAATTCACATATTCTGCCTTGTGTTCTAGCTATATATACTCATTACATGAAATGTGTGTTACTTATTGCTTATAAAAAGTTCTCGATGGCCCTGGCCAGGTGGCCTTATGGGCTGAGCGTTGTCTCATACACCAAAAGGTTGCCGGTCCAATTCCCAGTCGGGGCACATACCTAAGTTGCAGGTATGATCCCTAGTCAGGGCACTTAAGGGAGGCAACCGATTGATGTTTCTCTCTCACATCAATGTCTGTCTGTCTGCCTCTCTCTCTCTCTTTCTCTGTCTCTCTCAGATTAAATTTAAAAAGAAAAACATATCCTTGGGTAAGGATAAAAAAAGGTTCGTTATATCAGGAAATTCATTTATATGCAGCGGAATCTCAGGACTGGTGGTTAATTTGTTCCAGGACCTGCGACGAGAGCCGAAACCGACGAGCACCAAGTGATGAAGCGTTTTCTCTTGTGGGGCAGCGTTATGACTCACACCAGTTCTAGCAAGTGCGACAAGTCCCAAGCAAGTGCCGAGTGCTGAAACATTTTTTCTCATCAAACGCAACAAGTACTGTGTTTGACGAGGTATGGAAGCCGACGAGGACTGAGCTATGACTGTATATATATTTTTTAAATTGTGAAAAGCAGCCCGGCTGCTGTAGCTCAGTGGATTGAGTGCGGGCTGGGAACCAGAGGGTCCCGGTTTGATTCCCAGTCGGGGCACATGCCTGGGTTGCGGGCCAGGTCCCCAATGAGGGCCATGTGAGAGGCAACCATACATTGCTCTTTCTTTCTCCCTTCTCCTCTCTCTGAAAATGAATAAATAAAATCTTAAAAAAAAAATGACTACCTTTCTAAAAAATAAATAAATTGTGAAAAGCAGCAGGATGTGATGCACATTTTTATTAACATAACTTTCTACTTATAATTTCCATAGTTCCTGCACATTTTCATACAAAAAATAATCAGTAGTTCCAGCAAAATAGCAGAATTTTTATACAAAAGCAACTCTGAATATCTCCTAGACCTGTTCCATCATTGTTCAAAATTAACAGCTAAGAAAAAAATTACAGCTATCCTAAGAATCCCAGGATGGTATTTTCTCTCAAGGGCATATCTACTAAATATTTTCTAAATGGGTTTACTTTTTTCCCCACTGAAAACCGTTCTAGAAGCCAGAGCAACCAAATGTTTTAGAAAGACATACAAAGAAAGTGGTTATGTAGCAGGAACATTTTTTAAAAGTCTCCTAATTGTTTAGTACATAGCTGCTCTCCCAAAATGTTTTTTTAGAAAATAGCAAACAATAAGAATGACAACTTCCAGTTGTCACTGAACAACCGAATCTTCTCATAGCGCCTTGCGTACCCATCTGAGGTGCAACTAAAAAGGCATTATGAAGGTATAGGCAGGAAAAACCAAGCGATAAAAGTAAATCAGGTGAAAAGATCAAGTAGTTTAGAAAATGCAGAATTTCAAAGGACATGGCAGCTTCTGTGTCTTCCCCAGGTTTTGGTCCCTGCTCTAGATACCGACTCGGAAAACATTAAGAAAACTAAGGGAAGCCCATTTACAATAGGAAATGCTTATTCCTCAGTTTAGATCTCCAAGGTTGCTCCTCTAAGAAATCAATTTTCAGTGTCTTCTACTCAATGAAGGCAAGAGCATTATAGAAAATAAATGACAAAAAGCAAGTTGGTCCCTAATTGCAGTTGCAGGTAAAAAATGTGGAGTCTCAATGATTCACCTTTCCCATATAACTATCAACCAACACCTACCAAATCTTTTACAGAAGCCCCAAGTCCTGACGAGAAGTGAGTCTTCCCACTGGAACTCGGGGCTACTGCTCTTCTCCATCAGGGGCTGAGCTTCACCAAGAAACAGAACTACGGATAGTAGTGTCCATATCAGAGGGTCAGGCAACCATTAAAATGACAGTGCACATGAGTTACCTGTCACAAAGGCACTTAATTAGTAAATCTCCGTTCCTATCCTTCCCTTCTAACTGCACTTACAACACCCCACAGTTACAATACTTCCCACACTGCTGTGGCTGTCAATCACTTCCTTCAGTCAATGCTTGCAAAGTAGAAAGTAGAAATTCCTCATCTTCAGATCCTGGGCATTTACTGTAGCACCTGGTACACAACACAATAAGGTCAAATGAGTCAACCTCACTAACAGACCCACTGACACCCGAACTGAATGGTACAGAAGCAGCAGGATGGACCAGTAAAATGAACACCATTCTACTTATCAGGAAGCCTGCCACAAGCAATTTCCATTGGGTAAATCACTTAACCTCTCTGGACATCATTTTCTCACTTACAAAATAAGAGGTTTGGGTTAAATGATCCCAAAACTCCCTTCCAGCTCCAAAATTTTGTAATTATATGATTGTGTCTCTAAATAGTCCAGAAGTTATGAGTCTAAAAGTTAAAAAACCTTATAATTATATTGGAACTTAAAGAAGAGCACCAGGAACAGAGATTAAAATCACAGCGAGAAAGCCAAGGAAGTGATGTGACACGTGTTTCCAGTTTGATCTTATTTCCTCCCACAAAACAAAACTGCAACAGCCCCACCTCCAATGTCTGCAGCAGCCATCACTAGCCAGCTCTCCACACAGGCCAGGTGCTGCGCTAGACCCCGCATGTGAAGTTTACCGTGCCATCTCCATGAGATTTCCGCGGGATAATTGCTATCATTACGCCCAGGGAAACCGAGGCTTGGAATGGTAGCCCAGAGTCACACTGGCTGGAGCTGGATCTCAAGCCAATGTGTGTTTGATGCCAAAACCTACTAAAAATCTGTATTTCTAGATATCTATAAGCTTTCTAATTCTATATAAAATAACCTTGCCACTATAAACATCCACGTATTGAACTCAAACAAGTAAGAAGCAATGACACAATGGTACTCTTTTCTATACCAAAAAATACTCTAGTGTTCATAAATGTTACACGTTATATCAACTGTACACACAAATTTGACAACCTTTGATGATTACAATTATCATTTTACTGTACTATAATTTTAAAATTATAAATTCACATAAAAAAGATCAGATGTTTTAAACTTGAACTTCTAAGTTCTGTAAGATTTCATCATGAACATATGAATTATGTGACACTCCAAGCCACTCCCTAGATCATAGTGTATCATAGGTGGTACCTGATCTTACATAAAGGAACTCATTTTTCTTTTTTTTTCCAGTTCTATTGTGCATGTTGCATTGTGATATTTTGGCCTCTCATTGGATTGAAAGAAAAAAAAAGCTTCGGATGAACAATCACAACTTATTAATATGAATAGAAAACCTATTCCATTTATAAGAATTCCTAATATTATCCAAAAGGAATTTAGAATACAAAGACTATAACCTTTGTTGCAATACATTCTGTAGCACATTACCAACTAATATTGACTAAGATTGTTCATGAAAGAGAATACTTTTGAATTGATAAAACATAGAAATCAATGGAAATTATTATATCAAATTTGTTTTATGGTCTCACAGGAGATAATAAAAAAGAGTCAATTCTTAGCTTCATGAGGAGAAAATAATGGAAAATACTGCAATTAAAATTTCATTTCAGTTAAAATATGCTTATTCCAAAATCCAAAAGATTCAATGGAATTACCAGAGTCTACATGATCACTTAATGGAAAATCATTAAAAGGAAAATAAAAAAAATCTGATTTCAACAAGCTCTCATCAATTAACACACCTAACCAACATGTGAATATCACATGCATGATCACATATAATATTTATAAAAACATTTGCATATTTCTATCAATAGGTTTACATATAAATTTATGTATAAACTCTTCCTTAACTGAATCATTATACTCTATTACTATATTTCAATACTAAATAAAAAATAAAGCCCAGGCTGGCATGGCTCAGTGGGACGGAGCATCGCCCCTGACACAAAAAGGTGGCCGACTCAAGGCCTGGTTGGGGCACATACCTGGGCTGCAGTTTCCGCCCCTGATAGGGCCGCGTATGAAAGGCAACGAATCAATGTTTATCTGTCACATCTATGTCCGGCTGCCTCTCTCTATTCTCTCTCTCTCTCTCTCTTTCTCTCTCTCTCTCAAAGCAGTGAAACAAAGAAATCCTTGAGTGAGGATTAAAAAAATAAAAATCAATTAGTTTAAAGCTCAACATACCAAAAGGAGTAAATTATGACACCTTTTCCATCCATGATTCAGAACTTTAAAAATATGGAATAAAAATGTAAAACGGCTTTCCAGGTGCAATGGAAGTAATACCCATGAAACTAACAGGATCTTGAAATAAATCAAGCCTGTAAGGTAATGTGCTTTCAGGGATTTTATTTTCCCTACTGGGAGACCCTGCAATAATCACTGTGTAGTTAAGACCTCTGAGACAGAAATGAGCACATAAAATTAATGTGAAGGCAGTCGTGGTCCAAGCTACTAATACAGGAACACGTAACTCCCTGACATTAATAGAGATACGCAACCACAAATTAAGTGGCTAATCTGTTTTTCAGTTCAACAAATCAATAGCCAACCTACACCGGGTTCTCAGACTCTTTTGTTCAAATAACAAGACTGCTGCTCTTTCCGAGCTGTCTTTGTTGGACAGAGACAGGGAGGGAGGACGGGAGGGAGGGAGGGAATGAGGATGGGAGTAAGGGAGAGCGAGAGAGAGAATCTGCAAGAAGCTGCCAAAGACAAAAGGGCAAAGAGTGGGAGGGGGTGGGGAGCATAAGGAACAGACTCAGAGAACCAGAAATCAGGACACCAGAGAGATTTCAGGTGATAGAGAGGAAAATAAAACTCAATACAGAAAGACCAGAAAACCAACGGGACAAGAGACGATGGGAGGACAAAGAACTGACACAAAACGGTGAGTGGCATTATGAACGAAGTAGTGGGATGCCATACAGCTCCCTTGTTAACAGTGAACTCCAACCTCAGATTCCATGTGGAAGTTCCACCACCTCCCTGTACCGCTTCCCCCTATAAACGAAGTGATCTTCACAACACATTAGGTATGGGCATCGCTCAGTAGGCAGGACATACCGCACACGACCCATCCAAGTCTCCCCCTTGATTTGTGCAGAAACCAAAACCCTCTCCCCTTCTCTTGGCTGTGGAAAGGGTGCGGGTCTAGGTCTCTCCTGCGACCCTTGGTCACCCAGGTCCCATGGTAAATGAAAGTCACAGTAAAGGCAGACCGAGAGCAAACATGTATGAGGAGGAGAGGAGGGAGTCATTTCAAGTGACATTGTGAAAGGTCCAAAATGTTGGCAGCTCGGCACTCTTTCTACTGGCCAACTTAAAATTTCCCATCGACAAAGGAAACCGAGGAAATAATTAGCTCTGTTAACATGAATCCTCCAAACTGGAGGCAAAACAATCTAGTGGTAAAGATTCTGGAACCAAATGTAAACAGGCCCCCATCTCTAGAGAATCATTTCACTTCACCGGGAAAACCATAGAATCTCCTGTAAATTATCAGCACTTTGTAGACATAATCTCAGAGGACTTTCTTCCCTAGTAAAATAACAACAGTAATAATTCAACCAAGGATGAGATGAACAGAGTGTCAAGGTCTCCCAGCCAAGTCTGTGGCGCTTTAAATAGCAATGAAAGAGGACACATTTCCTACCCTACCATGCTCTTATCTTACAAGAAACGGCATCTATGGGTCCAGGGTATAACAGCACATCAACACAAAAGCGATCTGGCAGAAGGCGGTTGTGGCTTTATCTGCAGGAGCCCATCAGCAGACTGAAGCCCACTTAATTCTACATAAAAACCTTCCAAGCCTCCAACAGAGAATTATTTCCAAAAGGTAAAAAACAGATCAATGCCATTTTCTCTCTGAAAAAAACTTATACACAATCAATGTTCTAAATATATGCTCTCAAAAATACTAGACTCCAAATGAAGAAAAGTAAAACTATTTCTTAAAAAATAATATGTAAGTGTAAAATGGTAACTTCCAAGAAGTATTTAAATTCCAAATAAAGGTGAAACAGATTAAGTCTTGAGATGAAATGTCAAGTTGGAAATTTGGACAAACTTCAATACATTAAAAATAAAAGTAGATTTTACTATTAGAGACTGCAATCTGCCTATAAAGTCGTTATTTATTTTAACACTGGGTATGATCAAAAACTTCAACAGATAAGCAAATAAAGAACCTGAAAACAATACCTTGTATCTACTTAGGTTGAACATATTTTTGACAAATTTAAGATTGCTACTATATTTCATGAATGGCATCCAATAAGTATTTATTAAATGCACATTATGCCAGGCTTTAGGAGTACAATGCTGAACAAAAAAAGTCACAGTCCCTGACCTCACGGCGCCTGCAGTCTAGGGAGAAAGAGAAGTACGTGGGTAGTCACACGGCAGCGTGTCACAGCTGAGACAGAAGTACACGGGGCTGCGGGAACACTGCAGATGCGCCTGGCTAGGATGGAAGAGGGGAGTCGAGGCAGTGAGTGGGGAGGGAATTTAAGAAACCCCTCAAAGGTTTACCATTTAAACTGAGACTTTATGGATCACTAGGACCTAATCAAAGGAAGAGAGGACGAAGGCTCCCCATAACAGAAGCATTGCTTATATAAGAGAAGGTGGGCAGGAAGAGAGAAGAATGCAGTGCATTTGAGAAGTTAAAAGTAACTCATTTCTTAGGTGAATGAATGAAAACATCCTCCCTTCACTCACAGACTATTTGCTCGTTCTTTCGATGAATATTTACGGAGCTCTGATAAAGTTAATGTGTGTATCAGGGCCCACAGAGCGATGCTGCTCCAGCGGCTCAGCCTATATCACAAACCAACCTAAGTCAGCCCGCCCCGATGGGAAACACCTCACTGCCAGCAAAGCTGGCGTGCACCGAGCACAGTCCTCCGACGTGGCTTCCGCTCGCTTACCTGACCCTAGGAACGATGACCTGCTTGCCCTATGAGGGAATCCCTGACCTCCCAGCCCATCCTGCCCTGCTCCTCCATGCCTCTCCTGACCCTCCGGAAAACTAGCTCTTCTGGCACAAAGCCCTCAGGAACGATGCCCACGGGTCATCTTCCCTTGAGGAAAGGACACCAAGGTCACTGTTCAATTGTTTTAGTTGTGTCATTTGACAGCTCCTACTCTTTGCCATCCCTGTTCAACAAGGGAGGTATCTTTATCTTTTTCAAATTACAAAGCACAAATAAAAGGAAATCAATAGCAGGGGACATGTCCAACCTTCTGGCGTCTCTGCTCCACACTGGAAGAAGAGGAGTTATCTTGGGCCACACATTAAATACATCACGACACGTAATCGCACAAAAAAAATCTCATCATGCTGTAAGTAAATTTAAGATTTTGTGTTGGGCCTCATTCACAGCCATCCTGGGCTGCACTGGCCCGCAGGCCACAGGTTCGGCACTCCTGCAAGGCTCTCTCGTAAGGATGACTACATTGTACATAATTCCTTTGAAAAACAACAACAAAACTGATGTAAAACTGAATAAACACCCTGTGAAGGAATTCAGTTTTGAAACGATGGTTTGTTTTCCTACTTTTCTTACCCCATTTCCTCTGCGTTTTCAGAGTGTGCACATCTCACAGGTCAGGAGGTCAGAAATCTGACACAGCCTCATGGCACTGAAACCCAGGGCCAGCGGGGCTGGGCGCCTTCTGCACGCTCCGAGAAGAGACCCTGTCTGGAGTTCTTCCAGGTGTTTGGGGCGGCCCACGTTCGCTGCCTGTGGGTCCCTTGGTCTGTCTTTAGAGCAAGGGCTAACGGAATCTGACTCCCATCCATTGCTGGGACTTTCTGGCCTCCTTCCTCCATTTTTAAGGAGTCCTGAGAACAATGGACCCATCTGGATAATCCAGGATAACCTGTGTTAAAGATTAACTGACTATCAACCTTAATTACATCTGCTACCTTAACTCCCCTTCGCCCTATGATTTAACACACTTGGGGGTTCTGGGGATTCAGATGTGGACATCTTCGGGTGCCGTCATTCTGACAACCATACCACTTTACACCACTAGTAAGCTTACTATCCACAACACTGAGGAAGCTGCAATGGCCTCTCCTCCCATGCTTTCTACCTGCTGGGGTAGATAGGAAATGTGTACAAAATCATACTATTAATGAAAAAGGTAGCAAAGGTACTTCAAGTAGAGATTAGGTAACTACGGAGATGAGAAAGAACGTTTGCAGCTGAAACTTTAAGGGAAGACAGCACATGAAGGAGGTCTGAGAGCAGGGGCAGGACCCGGGACAGGCAGAGCGGAGGACGGGGTGACATTCCGGGCAGGGGCCTTGTGTGATTGTAGATGGGAGGAAGGTCAAAAAGGAAGACATTCAACAAGTCTCACTCAGGGGAAGAGCACTCAAGGCCAAGCAGTGGGAATCAAGAAGTTCAAGGAGAAAGTAGTCAAAAATTCGACGGGGGCGGAGAGGCAGGAACACAGGGACAGGAGAGGCTGCTGGAGTGTGAATTAGTGGATCACGGGTGATCTTCAAAGACACCTTCAGTCAAGTGCTGGCAGCAGAAGCCAAACTGCAGCTCCCGCAGAGCGGGCTGGCAGCAAGCATAAACGATTCTTTCAATAAATCTGCCGTTAAAAAAACAAACACAGTATTTTTTAAAAGAAGTTTGTGAAGACGGTAACACTAAAGGTTTGGTACTACACAGCATGCTGACAGGAAGAAGTCAAAGATAAAGAAGGCTAAGAATAAAAAATTAATACCTAAGGGTAAAGAACTTTATATAGCAAAGTTGTCGACAATATAAATTAAAAATAGCTGTTCTGAAACGTTAATTTATTAAAAGAAGAAAACACTAGTAACCGCCTGGATTCTTCAGACGGACTTCCAGGTCCTGAACGACGTCTAGGGCGCGAGAAGCGTGTGTTTGGAGAGCGCTGGCACAGCCTAACGGGCTGCAGACAAACCCTTGCACGGGGGTGGCAGGCCTGTGCAGCACACAGCACTGCAGCTGTCCCTTTAAACGGAGGCTGAAATAAGAGGTCTTGAGGTGTTGTTCTTAAAATGGAAGTAATAGTTCTATGTCCATCATTTTTTCTCCCTTCTGACACTGAAGTCGTTTTAATGTCTTTGCTTAAATAACCATTAAAAATATAATGTCTCATTACATAGCACTGTGGAACTGAACTTGACTTAAACACATGCAGTTCTACTGCATGTCCCAAGACTGCTCCTGTCCGTTGCTATGTCTCCCACAAGATATGAACAACCCTGGCACTAAAGAAATGGCAAGGACAGCAGTGGTCCAGTTCTGCCATGCAAGAGCAGGCGACCGAAAAGCAGAATGGCTGCTGGCTGCGCCCTCTTCACTATGACGTTTCCTCTCACTCTTCTCTAAACTTCCTGAAGGTGCAGACAGACACTTAAACAGTCCATTATAGAAAACACTAGTAATTGTGAAACACAAGGAAAAATGAAGAAAATGACAAATATAAAAATTTGATTCCAACAGAAAAAATGTATAAATAATAAAAAGCAAAACACTGAAAACAATAACAGCAACTTTCACTTTCTAATTGTACTTATACTTTCACTTACAATACTATACAATTATACTACTTACTAACACACACACACACAGAATGTTAAAACATATTACCAGTCCCTCAACACTTACAAAACGAAGAGTATTACTCTTACGAAGAACATCATTTCTGACTGCGATTAATTTGGTGATTTCATTAATCTCAAAGTATTTGAATGCAGAGGGTTATATATCTCAACAAAACCCCACACAATTAAAGCCGCAACTCAATACTACTATTTCGTAGATAATATGACAAACTTAACAAAACAGAGAAGTCAGTACTGAGCACCAGGACACGGAAAATGGGCACGACAGAGATCATCCAACCAAACACGTGGCTCCTGAATGGCCCCTCTGCCTCGTTAAATGAGGTGGTGTTATTTGTTCCTATTGCTCTCCTAGGCTTCAGAACATGCTACAGAAGCATGTGACTCCTGGAAAAATTGTCCATTTAAATTAATTCCTAAACATTAAACCTAATTTCTCACTGGCTCTTATAAGGAACATGATAACAGCAAGTCCTCTCAAGAAAAAAAACATTGCCACTCAGCTAAAAGATATTTCCTGTCCTCGCTTGCAGTTAATATTGACCATGTGAAATATAAAATATAAGTCAAAGCAGTGTTCTATGACAGTTAAACAGGAAATCTTCTTTAAAAAGAGGGAAATTTATTCCCTTTTCCCAGTTTTCTCTGGCTGGAAGCTTGACTTGATGGCTGGAGCATGAGCAGCCACACTGAACCACAAGGCAGAAGCTATGTGATGGCAGGGCAGCAACAAAACAGAAGGAGTTTAGGTTCTTTACACCCTGAAGCCACCTCATTAGTCTTGGACTGTCTACCTTCAGACTATTTCCAGGTGAGGAAAACCAACTTCCACCTTATTTAAGCCATGTTATGCACAGTATTTAGCTTTATATAATTGAACCTAACCCTAACTAATACAATGTGCTTATCCTAACAAGTCCACGCCTGGCATATGTGCTCCAGTCTCGACCAGTGCTGTCCAACAGAGCTCTCAGCAGCAATGGGAGTGCTCTGTAGTTTTGCTGTCAATCCAGTGCCCACTAGCCACATGTGATTACTAAACACCTGAAATGCTTTTTAACACTTAAAGCATTTAAAAATTTGATTTAACTTCAATTAATTTAAATTTAAATAGAACAGCTCTACACATCAGGGAGCATCAAAACTGTAATGGAGTTAATTTAGGAGGATATAAAATTCCTACCTAATTAATATATAACATTATAGTAAAATTCTCAACATTATTTCAATTTCCATAAGAGATATGCTTGTAATTACATTTTGCTGGAGTGACTGTATTATATCTATCTTGAGGCCTACCTTTAGGAACTCAGAACAAGTTAGTCATGAAGATGAAGACAACATGACACTGAATCTGTGACACAAACTCTCTACTTTAGTACAAAAACCTGTCCTGATTTTCTTCTTCATTAGAAATCCACTGCTCTTAAAAATGTGTCAGAATTGAAATGCTTTCTACATTTCTTTTCCATTCAGACATTCTCTTAAGCCAAAGCAGCTGGAATACAAAAAAGGAATATCTACAAAAGTAAAATGCTTTTTCAATTCGTTAACAATTGACCTACTATTATGCTGGAGACGATCAAAGAAAAATTCTTACTCAAATTTCAATACAACTACTTCCTAGCACACAATGAAAAATTTGTGGGTCTGCTTTAAAAACTAGCAGACACTTTTCCTCCCAATGCTAACCACCTCTGTGTCAAGAGGGACGAATATTGTGCATTATGAAGCACGGTTCTCCGGTTATTAATAAGCTAGAAAAAATACTTCAAAAAGGTCACTTTGCTAATGCCATCATCCCAGAGAGGACCGTGTCAATTTCCCCCAGACGTGTCTGTCTAGTTCTCCCCTTTCCCTTCGGGCAGAATTAATCTCTCTCTGTGCCCATAAAGTATTTTGTGTAATGCATATCCTTCTCACACAGTACTTACTATACTGTTCATGGTGGTTTTCAAAACTGTCTCTATGCTCTAGACCTTGAAATTCTCCAGGGCAAGAGAGACCTCGGAGGGGCGCGACGGCAGCAGAACAAAACCACTCAGGGGTAGCACAGAGCTCTTCAGCCCAGATGAGCAGGAAAGGAGAAATGCAATCACAGCTCACTAATCCCATTTTTCTGTCCGGGGCTGACCTTCATTACAAATCTGCTCTAATTCAATTCACCCTCTAATTCATTTTTGGGTAGACTTCTGTTTGCTTTAAATTTTTGAACTGCAAAATCATATGCAAATCAGTGAATAAATGAGCTAATAAATTTAAGCATATGACAGATCAGTCCTAAATAAAACTTTTAAATCACTTTGGTCAACATTAGACCGTTTGCTGAACAGCGCATTCTACATGGCACTCACTGTTTCTAGTAAGAGTATCTAATAACTGCAACCTCTGTACAACCCTTTTGTTTTAAATAATTTGTATAAAAATCAATTAGGTATTATATAAATACCGCCCACATCCTTAAAACAGAAAGAGACGTGAGCAGATGAAGAATCAATTTTAAAGTTATGAAAAGATGTCATTTTTAAAAATTCACTTTTAATGACACACTTTTAGAACTGCTGTCTCAAACTAAAATGACAAACTCACTAAGTTAGCTGAATTCCTAATTTTTTTTTGAACTTGAGAATAGCAGGTACTACTAGAGATGTAGGTGTTTCTCAGAGGGACAGTAAATATCCTGGTCAGAATATCCAAGAGCAGAATCAACACTGGCTTCCACTCACCATCACTCACTATACCTACTCACCTACTACTTCCAACCAACTATCCAATTAAGACCCCTTCAAGGTTAGCTAGGGAGTAGACGAGGCTCTGGTTTTCACCACTGACATGAGACCTCTGCGCCCTCTGCCTGAGGCAATGGGACAGACCAGACACACATGCCACATTAGACCACTGGGTCCTCACTGGCCAAATACTGCATTGGCATTCGAAACAATCACCTTTAGGATGGGCTTGTCACCCTATCTTTGGCTTTGAGGGGCTGCCATTCCAGAAAGGACTATGGATTTCCACAGCAATCCCAATCTTAAAAGCGCTATTTCTCAAAGTGCGGCCTCAGTACACCTGCACCAAAATCTGAGGAGGTTTGAAAATGCAGATTCCTAGGCTCCAAAGACTCACTAAATTGAACTCTGAAGCCTGGAGCCCAGGCATGTCCATTTTCACAAACATGCTCCCATGTGATTGGGGCATGCAAGAGTTTGAGGACCACTGCCCAGGAAGCAGCGATTCTTGGGACACTTGGCATATGCACTAAGCAGCACTAGACTTAGAGATACAAGCCCCACTTGAAGGCATGGTCCTTAGACCAGGTGCAGTGGCATTACCTAGGAGCTTGTGAGAAATGCAGAATCTCAGACTCATCCCAGCCCTGCTGAAAACAAACTGCATTTCAACAAGATCCTGGGGGGTTCCTATTGAGGTTCAAGCCTGAGCTGCGCTGGTCTAGAGCAGTTACTATTGGTGCAGGTGTCCTGGTCCCTTACATCAGTCAAACAGGAAAATGCACTGGGGATATTGGGGTAAACGCCTGAAATGTACTTTCTATTAAAATCAAAGCCAAGGCCCCGCTGAAATGCAGAGGAAAGATTATCAACATCTTTTGTTGAACTTTAAAATGTTCACAGTACAATTTCCATTCTCCTCTTCCAAGCACTGTATCAATCACAGGAGACAGAAGTCACTCAAAAGACAACCGAGAACAGACAAAGCCTGAAAGAGAGAGGTTTCAGAAGCAGCAAGGGTTTCTGAGTTGCTTTGGTCCCTAATTTAGACCCACTTAAGATATAAGGAATAACCAAGACTTCATTCACTTAATTCAGCACATTCTAAAATTTTCTCATGTATGAATGAATGCACTTGAGGTTGAGATATAGTTCCTCAATTAATAAAAAGATTTGCTAGGAAGAATCAAAAACATAATGTTAACAGACAGTCCTCCTTGATTCTTTTTTTTTTCTTTAATAAGGTAGAGCACAACTCAGAGAGACGACTAAAGTCCAAGAAAATACACTTTTGGGCAAAACAAGAACTAATGTGTATATTCAAGATAAATATTATGCTGCCTTTTAGATAGAAATAACGTATTTTCTTAATCGTAGAAGCATATAAACTAGTTATCAATGCTATTACTGGTTAATGACACTATTATCACTCAACTAGGGGAATACTATCTACATACTCAGCTTATTTATGAAATACAATATGCAGAGTTGATATAAATACTTTTTAAAAAATATCTCTGGAGAACTGATATCTAAGCACACTTTTAAGCACTAATTGATCAAAGTACTTACTGAACATCTTATTAATGTGAACGTACAATAAGAATAAAGTTTAGGTAAGTCAAGAACAAAATAAATGACAATATCTTCTTGAAAAAATATAATTCTGTTATTATGCATTATGCCAGGGTCTCTGTTATATACTACAATATTAACTGATTATTACATCAGCTTTAAAAATAAAATACCTATCTATCTATCTGGCCATCCATCTACCTACCAGCTTAGGACAATACTGGCAGAGAAGAAAATGTGTTCAGATGTCCAGTACCTGTCCGCCATCTCAGTACCTTGAAAACTGAGTCCGAAAACAATGCTACAGGAAACAAGTACCAGACAATCATTTGAAATTGCTATCACTTGTTTGTTGACTTTGAACCAACACTAAACTCGAAACTGACACTACCTCCCTCTTGACTTTCTATCCTGGAAATGACGTAAGGATGCAATGCTCAAAACTAAAACTGCTTAGAAGCACTAAATGTTCGAAAATAATGATGACTCTATCACAACAATGCTACACCCAAGAAACGAGTAACTCCAAGATGCTTAGAAGCACAGTGGAGGTTATTTCCTTATTAACAGCATCATTTTAATTGGCGATGTTCTTTGTTCATATCTTCCAAAAGATTGGCTGCCACTCAAACATACAAACTGCCTGCAGAGATTTGTGAAACAAACATACCCAGTAATAACTTTTGCATTGTATCTGGTCCCCAAATTAATACTTTAATTATAACAATCTGGCAGAGGTCATATGCACAACCTGGCTGTCCCCACACAGCCAGCTCTGCTCCTGTGACAATCGTACTCCGCAGTACCACCCTCAGGTCCAGGACAGAGGGGACACAGACACTCTGTTTCCAAGGACCCTGGCTATCACAAATACCCCAAACTGAGTCTATTGACAAACACGTGAATGCCTTCTGCCACATGTCAGATTGACACAGTGACCTGTGACCATAAACATCTACTTTTACAAGTGACACTCTTCAAGCCCCAGGAAGTGCTTCCCCACATCTCCTGCCCTTCCTCCTCAAAATAAAAGGGGATTGTGTCCGAATGCCCTGTGGGTTTGTGGGCTCCGCTGCTGGAGTCAGAGGTAGATACTGCTTTGTAGCTTCCAGAGGATTTGAGCAATGAAAGCACTCAGGTGAGAAAAAAGACAAATTAATTAACTTTTCAAGCCCTCTCTCAGATATCATCAATGCAACATGTCCCTGCTTAACCAAGTGCCATTTCCCAATAGTGCCATGGTCCATTTTCTCACTTGATGTATTAACTTGCGGCTCTGAAAGTATTCACAGATTAACACGGTATTTGCAGGAGTGGCTGAAGAGTACTTTATAATATTAAGGAATTCATAAATCTCTTGTTTTGTCTTTTATAGCCATTGATAACTCTGCACATATTAGAAGAAAAATAACTTGAAAATAATTAGTTTTGAAACAATTTACATTTGCTTTAATTTGCTTTTATAAAAATATATTCAAATTTTAATGAGATAAATATTTGATTAATCAGAAAACTGCTCTAAAATTTATTATTAAACTCTTACTAAAATGAATGCAATTAAAATAAAAAGAATATAAGCAGCATTAACTAATTTTTAGAATATTTAACAGTTTTAAATTTAATACTGAAGATTAAAAAATTGATACAGGTAAGATTCCTTCTTACATAGAAGACTGAGCCTTGTTAAAAAGTTCTCTTCATAAAGTACATAAATGCACGGAAAGTCAGACTTAGCTCTGACCTTTCCAAGGTCACCCTGCTAACCTTTGTCAGAGCCCAAACCAGAATTCAATGTCCTGATTCCCAGTCTAGTGCTCTTTCGGTTTCAGTATGTGCAGATTTACAAGATTCATCTTCCATGGGATACGCAGGTTTACACCTTTAACTGCCTGACCTGTTGGCACTCCACACACACCTGCACTCGGAAGAAAAGGGCTGAAGACCTGACCTGCCTCAATGGGCCGGAAGTCCCTGATGGGTCTCCTTTCAAACTCACAGTCTCCGAAAGTAGACAGGTTCATCGTGTTCACCTTCATTGTTTGATACCCAGCACGGGAAGCTTTTTAAAAAAATATATCGTGCCCTTGGCATTTTAATAAAAAGATGTTTTTAAAACTAAGCAATGTGTAAGTCCAAGATATTACTGCTAAACTACCTTAAAAACACAGCAACAATGTCTGACATAGAATGACTGCAGACAGTCCAATCAATCATTCAATATATGTAAAAAAGAAAAGGCACATAGGAATCTCGAGTAATCTAGCACCTTGCTATTTCTTTTCTTTCTTTTTTATTTTTTTTAAGGAGGAAGTTCATTTATTGTTTCAAAGTACACAGCATAGGGGTTACCACCCATGGGGACTTGCTCAAACGGGGGGCGGGGAAGGGAGAGGTCAGCCTCCTCAATTGGTGGGTTGAGGGAAAGCTCAACCCAGGCCCCAGGGCCTCCTGCTCTTGGCTCCTCCCTCCAAGGTCCTGCCCTGGAGGCTCTGGGAACATTCAAGGAGCTGGGGGTAGAGAGTCAGGATGGGAGGGTGGAGGCTGGTCAGCTGCCCCTTCTGCTGGAAGTTCAACTGGAATGGAGACTGAGCGTATTCCAAGAAACTACATTCCATGCCAGACACATATGCCTGGAGGATGGACCAGAGACCCCCAAAGAAATGCGACGCCGGAGCACACTGATTAACCTCTGCCAGCAACTATTCTTCCAGTTTCCTCTCCTCTTAAAAAACGGTCTCACCTCCTCTTACCTCTGCCAGCTAATGCTGAATAAAATGGAGCTGCTGTCCCTTGGCGGGGTAGTCTGCAGGAGTAGTACCTTGCTGTGTCAAGTGTGGTCTGTAGATCAGAGCATCAGCATCACCAGTTTATCAGAAATGAAGGATCTCAGGCACCACCTCAGACCTACTAAATCTAAACCTACAATTTAGCAAACCGCCCAGATGATCTGTAACACGTTCAAGCTTAAACACCACTGGACTTGAGAGTGGTGCTGGACACTTGATGTGTTATTTCACGTACTTATCACAACAGGACAGACATTCTTTCCCCTGTTTTACAGACGCTGGACTTGGGAGTCAGAGAGGTTAAGTAACATGGCCACAGTCCTGCACACAAATCCACCGTGTTTCGGTTCTACACCGCCTCTCCATCCCCTGGCCTCACGAGACAAGAACGCTTGTAACTGTCACTGTCAACGTCGGGAATGTCGCAAGAGGCCCTAAGAAAGGGGTAAAGCACCGCATCATGACATTTTCTACACTAGTCTCTTTGGTTTATCAAACTGCTTCCATTATGCTGGGTTTTATGGTGAGTAGTAGACACAGAAGATTTTTTAAAAAGTGACAATCTACTTGAAGAAACAGAACTAACTCACATAAACTAACAGACAACCATTAGAAATTAAAATATCAACAAATGTTAAATGACACTTTATAACTGAACATATAATTTCCAAGAAGTACTGAATAAATTTACTCATTTTAATGAGTAAATTTTTTTAATGTATTGGGTTGGCCAAAAAGTTCATTTCGTTTTTTTCCATACTATGGCTCTAGTAGTTCTTAGTTGTCTTTAACTTCATTTGAAACAATTTTGTTAGATTGTATTGTGACAGCTGTCACAACAGCATGCATTTAAAACTTATCAAAATTGGTGACTTTTTGTGCAGCCATTTTAATGTTGAAGATGGAAGAAAATAAGCAACATTTTCAGCATATTATGCTTTATTGTTTCAAGAAAGGCAAAAACGCAACTGAAATGCAAGAAAAAATTTGTGCAGTGTATGGAGAAGGTGCTGTGACTGATCAAATGTGTCAAAAGTAGTTTGCAAAGTTTCTTCGTACTACTGACATTCTGGCCAAATAATTCTTTGCTGCGGGGCTGTCTTATGCACTGGAAGATGTTCAGCAGCAGCCCTGGCCTCTACCCACTAGAAGCCAATAGTGGGAGATAGCTGACATACTCAAAATATCCAAATCAGTAAAGCTATTGGTGAAAGTGGAAAATGTGTCTTTTATTTTATGGAAAAACCTAAACGGACTTTTAGGCCAATGCAGTACATAAAATGCCATGGGAACAGCTAATTGCACCAGGCTTCACAAAGGAGGAAATTAGATTAGTCAAGGAGGTCTGGGAAAAGCTGGGGAAGGCCCTGAAAGAACCAGTGCATCGGGGTTAATGCCATGGGCGTTCATTTTCTCCTCTGCGAAACACGGAGTCGGAGGAAACCAAGGATCTCGAGAGCCTGTGACAGTCAACGCGGAAGCCTCGGGGGAGGGGCCTGGCTGCAGGACCTCTCAACCTGCTCAAGGACAGCAGCTCGAGTATATGGGTATATTTGTATATAAAGGAGATTCTGTTGGCTTTAAAAGGAAGTTTGCAAATGTTAAAGTGTCTGGTATCATGTAACTATATAAGCCAAATTATGCTTACTTCAAAACAAAGCATGTCTAGTCTGCCACAAAGCTATTTCTGCTAACTGCTAGGGACCTCTCAAGTAAGAAATCATCCTGAGAATGAAAAGGGCCATAGTGCTGTACGAAGGGATAACACTGTCAAGGTCCTCTGGCTGCCCTTGAGCCTACGATGTTTCTACCTCCCAGTTTTTACTGGGACTTGTCCTAGAGCTCAGGACAGCAGATGCTATACCAAAAACTGGAAAGTAAGATATTGCTTGAAAAATCTCTTTGCGACCCTTGAGGTACAAAGCAGAAAAGCTCTGGGCTCCATGTAGTGAATTATAACCAATTCAGTGTTGGGGTGGGAAGAACTAAGGTAACACTGAATGCAGCCTGCTTCTGCAAGAGCTCCCGAGGAAGCCACCCACACCTGACACGGAAGGAAGTCTGCACACAAGCAAGGTGCACAGAGGTCCTATGCGGTCCAGAGACAGGACTCGCAGCACAAACATCTACAGCAGTGGCCTCCCAGGAGGCAGGGGTGGCCAGCACCACACTGCTGTGGCTGCGAGAACATGAGAGCAGGGCAAGGAAGGACAATTAGAACCACCTGCGTTCTTGAGTATACAGGCAATTATGTGAAATATTCCACAGGGCGAAACAAACAACATGAATGGCATTCTCCTGACTTCAGGACAAAAACTGGAGACCAAGCTAAATTCTTTTCTTATGTAATTATTATGTTTTTCCCTATCACAATTTTTCATTAAACTTACAGCATTTTCATCACTCAGCTGAAATGGAGCTTTCTTTGTGTTTCTGTTTAACATCAATAACTAAAGAGCAAGACCTTGGACAGACATTTAAGACGCATTCATGTCAGTGAACTCAAGAAATATCGATTTCCATTTTCAAATTTCAACTATATATTATTCTGGAAATAGACATGCATAACACTGTTCTTGATGCTGAGTTTTGCAAAACTACCTAATGGGCTGGCTCATGGCTCATTTCATATGAAGAAAGTTAAATGTCCATTTAAATAGGATGCAGATTTTCACAAACACGGAACTGCTCAAATGGCCCTGCTGGAAATTAAATTAACACAGCCCATTTGATTTTCAACCTGTTCACATTTTAGTCAGGCCTATTTTTTCATAACCAAGTAAAAAACTCAATCTCAGGGTAAGTTATAGAATCCTTCAGAGTAATTTTTTTCTGTGGATTCTTTGGGGTAATAATGTCCAGTATTAGCCTAAAGAACTTATTAGCACTATTTGAAATTCACTGTTTGATATTTATACAAAAGTATCTGTCTACTCCATCATATGGAACCCGTTTAATATGACATTATCAAAATACTTATTTAAACTTGAAGTAAATAACTCTGTTTTATGCTATAACACTGAAAGATTACAAAACCAATGTAGAATAGGAACCTGACATTTAAAATTAGCAGGATGAGTTCTTATTTTAACAAAGTATACTTTAAATACATACAATTTATTTGTCAATTATACCTCAGTAAAGTTGGGGGGAGACTGTATAATTGGGGATCAGGTAATAAGGATGATGTCTACATGTATTTTAATATTTTCAAGTAATTTTTGTAAATACAACTGACAAAAACATGAAATAAACGTTTATTAGAAGCTTTGATGAGCCATGTGAAAACATAAAAATAAAGCAGAATTACTTAATATAAAGTCAGCCTACCTGTATGGTTTTTTGTGTGTAAAATCTCTTCCAGAATGTTAGCATTAATCACTCAATCCATCCATGATAAACTAGAGCACCCTGCCATTTCTCAAATACAGAAGAAGAATCCTTACATTTCCATTCAGATATCCGTATTCACACATATCAAGTGTGTGTGACCATTAAATGACAGAAATACAAAAGGCAGTTTTAAATATACAATGTATTACAGAGAAGTATAACAAAGTGAAAATCGGTCTTAAATCACAATCAAAATATTTCAGATATTAAAATACTAAAATAACCTCTTATAACCCACATACACAACTGTTACGTGGCCAGAAAACAAGAGACCAAGAAGGTCTCTTCTGACCTTAAGATTCCATTATACCATAAAGTGCTGAGGTTTTCCAATCTAGGGAAATTTGACAATGTAACTCACGACCCTCATCAATTCTCTGACTTTGAAAATCTCCTCTATAGCAATCTTTATTAGCTTCCCAGGGACAGATGCCCAGTGAAAGAAAATCATAGTAGTTTAAGTTTAAAATACATGTCAGTATAATGTTAGCAGCCAAACAGTAGGGGGATGGAGGCAGCATATATGGGGGGGAAAGGACACGGTTTGGGTGTCAGACAAAGCTGTATTCAAATTCCATAGATTTCACCACTTAGGAGATGTGAGATGACCGAGGTATTTAAATTCTGATGCTAATTTCCTCACCTGTAAAATGTAGTTATAAAAAGGGTTAAATGAAATATTCTATATAAAGAGATTTTCACAGCACTTGTCATAAGCAGTTGTGTTATAAATGTTATTTCCCATCCCCACTATCAACAATTTTACTTTCTGTGCTAACAGACCTGAGAACCATGACTAAGTGAAATACTCAGGAAATTTCCATATTTACTTTCAGCATCCCATGCCTGTGTCTCATTTTAGACGAAGCTCAAAGACAGACCAAGGCAGCCATTAAAAGATCTGGTATTAATGCTAATCTCTGAGAAATTGGGGACCACTGGAAAGGTGATAAGGGACTGGAGAGAAGACAAAATTTAAGCTTTCAATAAGGAAATATGGAATTCAGAGACGGTAAGTTTGATGTATTATCTAATAAAATTCTAGACAGATGACTTACAAGACTTAAAAAAAACCAAGATGTTTCGCTGTGTCCATCCCTAAGGGGAAAAAATGACAAAAATCTAGCAATTTGTGCATTTGTATACATGAACATGCATTTAAAGGGTTTCAGATCAAGAAAACCCGACAGATACATTAATTTTTGCAGGGCTGACAACAATGACCACAGCTGTGGTTGCTAATATTTATTGCACTCTTCTTTCTATATGCCAGGCACTATGACAGGTGATTTATATTCATTATCTCTCATACCCTCATGAAGCAGGAACAATTACTAGGAAACCAATAGTCAAAGAGGTTAGGCAACATGCTCAGCATTACACAAATAACAGGAAGGAGAATAAAATATTAAAACCCAAATCGGTTTGACTCTAGAATGCAGACTTAACAAGTATGCCTCACTCTCTCCAGCAAACAACTCATGAAATAATTGAAAACGAGAGGGAACAACATGGGAACTCGAGATTAACACTACATAAAATCGGAGCTAGTTATTCAGTGGAGTTAGAAGTAGATATACAGCCATACTCAAAATGTGCTAACTACATGAAGCAAAATCAGCTTAGAAGGAACCTGTTTGCTAAGTTCATTATTCCTGAGTTGAAAGATAACAAAGAAGATAAGCTTTTCAAATCTACAACAAGACTCAGAAGGGCTCACATGAAACTAGAAGGAAGGGCGAGGAGGTGAGATTAAATTTTACAGGGATGATTGCAAAGCCCTATCATTAAGATCCATACACTGATTTTCCAAGTTCAGAACAGATCTGATTGAAGACTAGTTCAAAAACAACAGACCTGAAGAAACTCACCAGAAAGCGAGGTGACCCTGATGTTGAACCAGTTAGGTATATCCAGGTCTGCACTCATGGGAACGCATTGTCTAGGTACGGGAACTGCTGGTCTCACTGTACCCGCTGAGAGTGCCACGTCGGAGTTCAACAACGACCACAAGGTCTCAATTTTCGTATCTTGCTTTTTTCAAGTGGCCTTACTGATATAGTAGTCCAATAGCTCCATCAAACATACAATTAAGAAGCTTCTACCCTCCTATGTACTGAGAGGACATCAGCAGGTCAAAAGTCCATCCTGCTGTTGTTCGAATTTGAACAAGTGACAAAGGCCATCCATGCTGTAGTAGGGGAGGGCAACTAAAATGACGAGACATTTGGAAACCAAAGTACACGGAGAAGTAGTGGCCTCCTATCTCCACGTCTCTCTATCCTATAGCCCTGTTTTATTTTCTTCATGGCATTTATCATATTCTGAAGTTTTCTTCTTTTTTACTTGTCGATGTCTTAATTTGGAACACTTGGTTTCTCTCTTTTTGGAATAAACCCTACGAGAAAAGAGAGCTAATCATTCTTGTTCACCACCATATTCCAAGTATCTCAAACAGTGATTTGCACCTAAGAGGTACTCAATAAATATTTGCTGAATGAATAAATGAGCAAAGGGTGGGAAAATAAATATGGATAATCTGGAAAGAGAAAAGAGTAAGAGCAGTTTTCATACATCAGAAGAGCTATATCAAAAAGGGAAAAGACATTTCCATTTTTCTCCAAAGAGATGACAGGACCAAATGGTGGGCATTTCCAGAAAGAAGATTAGGGCTCACGATTAGGAAGCATTTCCTTTTTCTGTCTTTTTTTCTTTTTTAAATCCTTACCTGAAGACATTTTTTCCCCACTGGTTTTAGAGAGAGAGGAAGGGAGAGAGAAACACCGATGCAAGAGAGAAGCCTCAATCGGTTGCCTCCCATACATGCCCACACTGGGGATCAAACCCGCAACCTACGTAGGTTCTCTCGCTGGGAATCAAACCAGTAAATGAAAGGCTGCACCACTCCAACCAAGCCACACCGGCCAGGGCAGAAAGCATTTCCTAAGTCAGAGAGCCATCTATCAATTAAAGAGGCCCACCTCATTAGTTCTGAAAAGATTCTTAGGGGTAGGAGGCTGTGCCCACCAAGTTACCAGTTAATTTAAAGTTCCTATGATTCAAAGTACATAAAAAATATATTAAAACTATACATGAAGAATGAAAGTAAACAAATGACCGAAGTAGTTACTCAGAAAAGGCATCGTAGATCACAGTAAAGAAAGAATGAGTACAGACTGAATTCTGAATGAAATGGGGAGAGAGGGAGAAAAAAGTCTTGGTAGTTTTTTTTTCCCCAATGGGCACTTACTAAATGCACAGAGCTGTAAGCTAAAATGGGCATTTATTAAATACAGAGAGCTGTAAGCTGTGCCAATAAAATTAATAAGAAAAAACAAAATGAGATGGTCAGTTTAAGGAATAAGAGTTGGCAATAATGAGTTCCCTTTGTAATTGTGCACGTATCAATTTTGATGAGAATCAGAAGGTTAGATGCATGCAACTGGGGAAAAGGCACAAGGCCAGATTTAAGAACTTCATTGCAGAACACTTGGCAAAAGGATGGCAGTTCAGGCCCTGAGAAAGGATGTGTTCTCTGTGGAAATATTCAAAGGGAACAATAAATGAGGACTGGGGAGAGCACCACTAAATTACAGCTCTTGTAAGGATCATTTTTAAATGTCATCCAATCATTCATTTGTCCTTGGGCAGAACTGCACTTAAATAAAAACCCAAAAGGTCATTATCTTTCATCTTCTTAAAAATCTCTACTAAAAGGCATTCTTAAAACTCTCTCTGCAAAATATATTCCAAATGCTAAAGATATCTGTATTAAAATATTTCCATATTTTAAATGTAGTTATGGAATACAAATGGCAAATTTTCTTAAAATAAATGATACTGAATAATCATATATTGAAATATAGTTTGATTTGTTAAGTGAATAAGTGGAAGGACTTTAACACTTGTTTCTTGGCCTTTTAAAAATTTGTAACTTAATATAAAGCTTAGAACATTCTCTTCTAAGAAGCCCAAAAGATCTATTGGTATTACATCAAATTAAGTACTTCTCAAATGGTAAAAATAATAAAGATTTCTACACTTCTACAAATGCCCTACTACTCTATAATAAACAGTATCTTTCTGTAGCAACTTAAATAAAATGTAATTCATGCCCTGGCTGAGTAGTTCAGTTGGTTAGAGTATGGTCCTAATATGTCAAGGTTGCAGGTTCAATCCCCAGTCAGAGCACATACAAGAATCAATCACTGAACACATAAATAAATGGAAAAAGAAATCAAGCCTGGCTGATGTAGCTCAGTGGATTGAGCGCAGGCTGGGAACCAGAGGGTCCCGGTTCGATTCCCAGTCAGGGCACATGCCTGGGTTGCAGGCTGGGTCCCCGGTGGAGGCCATGTGAGAGGCAACCACACATTGCTGTTTCTCTCCCTCTCTTTCTCCTTTCCCTCTCTCTAAAAATAAATAAAAATAAAATCTTAAAAAAAAAAAAGAAATCAATGCTTCTCTCTCTCCTCCCTCTCTAGAATCAGTAAGTAAAAATATTAAAAATATATGTGACTATCTTTAAAAAAACATAATTCATGAAATTTAAATTATAAAGATTTAGTTGTTTTTTCCCAAATTGTTTTTTTTTGTTGTTGTTGTTATTGTTAATTCTCTTCTCTTACACTTTGTTCACAATCACGAACAAGGTTAAAATAAATAATAAAAATTAGAGAAAAACTAGGTTCTATAAATGGTAAACCATCTTTGTAATTCAGCCATTTAGAAGTCTGGAACACACAAAATTAGCTATTTGGCAACTAGCAACAAGGAGGAAAAATGAGAGGCGAATGTTGTTAAATATCCTTACCAAAATTATATAACTAAAACTGTTGTTTATAAAAAACCAACATCAAGTGGTAAAGAAAGGTGCATTTCAAACAAAAGATCTATTGCTGTCAAAATAACAGGTCTAATCATCAAAAAGGCCTACATTCAACCCTGGCTGCTGTGGCTCAGCTAGGTGAAGCAACATCCCTTAACTGAAAGGTTGTGGATTCAATTCCGATCAGGGCACATGCCTAGGTTGTGGGTTCGATCCCCAGTCTGGGTGCATATGATCCCAGGTCCTGGCATGAATGAGAGGCAACCAATTGATGTTTCTCTCCCTTCCTTTCTTTAAAAAAAAGAAAAAAGTATCCTCAACCATATCCTCGGGTGAAGATAAAAAAAAAAATTTTTTTTAAGAAAAGGCCCACATTCAAAGATACTTCTGTAAGTAAAAAACAAACAAACAAACAAACCTGAATGACTCCCCTTGGTGTATATACAGGGAATTGTATCCCACCAATCTCTCAAAACACTAGACATATACTATTCCAGTAAATGTCAAGGCAGCATAATTAATGCAGAGAAAGGAGTAGATACAGCAGGCCCAGGCTGCCTATCCTCACAACGGCCTCCTTGAAAGGCTGGCCCTTGGCTGATAGACAGTTCCCTGCAATGACATAAACCTCCCCCTAAAATGAGAAAGGTAGCTCATTGGGCCTGGATCATCTATGAAACAATACGGTTCGTATTAAGTATCTGCTTTCCTTCTGGGAGTCTGGGACTTGGTTAGGGGCTAGGCCAAGGATGCCTACAGCGAGCACCCCCAGTAAAACCCCGCTGCTCAGTCTCTAATGACCTTCCGTGGTACCTAACATTGCACGTGTAGTCACAGCTCACCAGAGGAATTAAGTGGGTACAGTGTGACTCCACTGGGAGAGGACTCTTAAAAGCTTCCATCTGGTTCACTTTGCTAATTTTGCTTTGTATCCTTTTGCTATAATAAATCCCAGCCATGGGTGCAGCTATATGCAAATCTTACAAGTCCTTCCAACACATCATCCGGGGGTAAGCTTGGGGACCCGTGACAAAGAAAGCTTCAGATTGTTTGATTTTTTCCAAATCAATTCTCTGAATTTATACATTAAATATGTCTGTCACATTTGCAGATGGCTAAAGTTTAATGAATATTGTCAGAGATACAATGAAGATTCAAAAAGACTGGAATAACTGCACCAACTTTAACAAGGTAAAATTTAAGGGAGATGAAAATAAGGTTTTAAAAAAACACAAACCATCACACATGTAGAGAAAGAACATATAATGAAGCAGGTGTGGAAAAGAGGGGGTTATTGAAAATAAAGATAACATGTTGAATGGTAAAATATAACCACCGAAGATACGTAATTTACTTCTGCACTGAATAAACGGCAGTATGGTACACAGAGAAGGCAAAAATGGTAACCCCACTCTTCCTCCGTTACTGACCACGTCACATAAAGAACATTACATGTGGCTCTGAGCACCATTTGAAGAAGGATATGTTAGAGATATTCAGGGAAAAGCTGGTGATGAGCTTCAAAACCATATTTTACCAGGAATGGTTCAAGACAAAGAGAAGACTGGAGATAAAAACAACAGTTCTACTAACATATACAGAAGGTTCTGGGCAAAACAGAATTTTAATGTTTTCCTATATAATCATGAAGAAGTCAGAAAGACATTCATTTCAGCTGAATGTAAATAAAAATTATCCAAAATCCTAATCTTCCCCAGAGTGTGTTCACTCTTTTTTAAAACACAAATTCAAAGTCTACAGTGTGGGTTCTAGAAGGACGAATTCAATCAGAGAGGACAGCTATATTAAATGATACCTATATTAAATAATCTTTGACTCTCATAATACTTTCTTTACCATAGTTTCCCCATTTATACTCTACTATAAAGGCAGAGGGGGGAGGATTTTGAAGTAATCTTCAGTCCAACCACAACCTCAACTGAGTTGGGGTGAAGGTGCAAAGATCCAAAAATACAGTTAATCCCGATAATTGAGCTCAATTGGACTCAAGAAATAAATGCCTCACTCCACAGAAAGCACCTAACACTCAGCACAGCAGATACTGAGCAGCAAGTCTATACAAAGCACTGAGGGACCAGTGAGATTCGTGTAAAAGACACAACGAGGAGAAACGGTGCAGACATGTCAACGCCCGCTGCTCCCTACACAGCCCCACCAGGTGTGACTTCTCCAAGGTGGCAAAGCTGCCATGGGAACTGTCCCCATGGCTCTGCAGGCTAGGTAGACCCTCGTATCAAAACCAGGCCTGGGGTCCTCAGCCCTTAACAGCTGAAGTCTTGTTCCAAGGACACATCAAGGACACAGTCCTCGAAAGTGCTCAGGAAAAAGACCACCCCTACGTTGAGTGGCCAGTGGGGATGTTACTGCTGTAACAGAGGCCTAAGAATACAATGGAAAACACATTCGAAGTCTTTCTCAAACTCCAGTATACAGGTGTCCCTGAGGCACACACAACACACCATGAATAGGCAATGCTGAAGACAGAACCAATAATGGAAGAAGAGCATTGACAGAATTCAATGTTCTTTTTTTTTTTCTTTTTATTGAACCTGTAGGGGTGACACTGGTTAACAAAATGATACGGGTTTCAGGTTCTCAATTCCACAACACATCATCTGTACATTGTACTGTGTGTTCGCCACCCCAAGTCAAGTCTCCTTCTATCACCATAGAACCCCCCCATACGGTTCTCTATGTTCCCCCACATCCCCCACAGCCCAGCAATCATGAAAACAAAAGTTCCTAACTAGGCAGCAGCACAGAGTAAATGGTGAACTAATAAAAGTGAGAAGATGATCTGGCCTCAAAGACTTTTAAAATAAGGAATTAGGACACCTTGGTTTAAATGAGGTTCAGCACATCCATCCTAGTTAATTTGGGGGGAGGGAATGCTTGGGAGACAAATACCACAAAGAACCAAATTAACAAAGCAACCTCTTATAGGGGCTGGGAGGGGATAAAGTAAATTCAATTCACTTAATTTACTCGTTGATGTAGAATTTCTGCTGGCAAGCTTGTGGTAAAAAAAATATAGTTTGATAATTATTGGTGTGAAGATAAACTGGCTCATTCCTTTTGGAAAGCAATTTGGCAATATGTATAAATAATCTTAAAATATCTCTATGTGCTTTAATTCAGTATTTTTTTCTTAAAAAATTGTAAGAAATAATACTAAATAAGGGCAAAGTTTTACTTATAAGGATATTCATAAAGAATACGCAGTAACATCAAAATGCTTACAATATAAATAACTACATTAAAAATCTCTTACATGCCCTGGCTGGTGTAGCTCAGTGGATTGAGCGCGGGCTGGGAACCAGAGGGTCCTGGTTCGATTCCCAGTCAGGACACATGCCTGGGTTGCGGGCCAGGTCCCCAGTGAGGGCCATGTGAGAGGCAACCATACATTGCTCTTTCTCTCCCTCCCTTCTCCTCTCTCTAAAAACAAATAAATAAAATCTTAAATAAAAATATTAAAAAAAAAAACTCTTACATAGAAAAGTGCTAGTTCATAGTGGAAAAATAAAAGAAAAAAAATGAAGGGTTGTTATCTTCAATTATATATGGATAATGGGATTATGGGTGATTTATTTTCTTTTTTACCCTTTTAAATTCCTAAATTTCCTCAAGGGGTAATATGTCTTTAAAAATTAAAAATAAAAACAACAAACATGAATCTTGATTGAGGATGGAAAAGGGGAAATTAGTTACACAGAAGGGATGGAAACTAGGAGAGGCAGAACTTGGAAATAAGTTCACAGTGATGAGCGATAATTCCCTGTCTGATGGAGCTGTCTGGAAAGGAACGGTGCTAGTATGAGGACAAACTGGGGGGTACATGAAGGAGAAGCAGCGTGAACACTCAGATGATCTCTAGATAGGAAATTCTGGAGATCTTCTCTTGACACCCTCCAGTCTACTGGCCATTATGAGAAAGGCAGGAAGACATAATGAATCTCTAAGATCTTTCACTTCAAGTCAGATTAATGAAAGCCTGGTAATTTACCATCTTGTAATATTCAGCTCTACATGAAATGCTCCTATCCGTTTCTGTAGAGAAAATACATGATGGACAAATTCTTAAGCCAACTGCTCAGGTTCCGATGATGGCTCTGCAACCTCAGCACCTCGGAACAGTGCCCGGAGCACAGAAAGCCTAGGTTAAGTGCTTGCTCTTGTTCTAATGGACCAAATGAAGTGTGTCTTTAATATCAACATCAAAGTAGTTTATTCATTTTTCTCACTCATATAACTAAACTGAGGAAAATTTTCATCTAAGGATTTTATAAGGAGATCCCGTGTTAGCCTAATCTGAGTTCCTTTAATTTTTCTGTAACCGTATTTTTCACTGAAACAAAACTGAATTATATATTAAAAAGGTTTTATTTAAAACATCACTACCTGGCTGGTGTGGCTCAGTGAACTCAGCACCAGACTGCAAACCAAAGGGTCGCTGGTTCGATTCCCAGTCAGGGCACATGCCTGGGTTGAGGGCCAGGTCCCCAGTAAGGGGTTCACAGAGGCAACCACACACTGATGTTTCTCTCCCTGTCTCCCTCCCTTCCTCTCTGTCTAAAAATAAATAAATAAAATCTTTAAAAAAAAAACATCACTAATTCATACTGCCTATTATTTTACAGACTATACATAAAACATATATAAAGCACTATAGCCAGAAAGGTCAAAACCTTTTCTATCATAATACTTAAAAAAAAAAAAAAAATCCTGTGATAACTTCAACAACGCTGCAAATCCATTACAAAGAATGTGTAGAACATAAAGTATATCTCTAAGACATGTTTACTTTTAAAAACTAGTTATATGAGTATAGTGTGGCCTATGACAATTCTTCATCATTAAGGTTGTAGTTTTTTAAGTACACAGCTAATACTATTCAATTCAGCCTATATATCTCTTAATACATTCAGCAGCAGATGACTGTCATGTTTTTAAAAGGACAGGTAAGTTTTCATTAACCTCTACAAATAAAGAATTGTCTCAAGAAATATCAAAATGAGCAGTTCTGATGATCTACCTTATTAAAATTTTCCATCGTCTCAAAATCTCACCTTTAACTGACAGTTAATATCAAAGTAATGTTTCCTATCATAAATTAAAAGATAAATTTCACATGGAATTTTTCCTGTATCAACTAAGGCAGTCTTTTCTACTCAAGAAAGAAGGGGCAGGACACTCTACCACCAGTCGCCCATAAATACATTATTTAAGAACCTTATCACAGACCAAACTGGTGCAGCACAAGGCATATGGTCAGTGGTATCTCCATCAGCTGTATGATCTTGTTAGGATCACTTAAAAATCTAACCTCAGGTTTCTATTTGTGAAATGATAATGCTTACTCACAGGAGCGTTTAGAATACATCTAATTCATGTCAAGGTCATTACTCATGTTCAAAGCATTTTAAGCATTCCCAAGTTTTAACTCACGGTGTTTTCTAATGCTTTCTTACCCCTCCCACTGGACAGGAGGGCAGGTGTTGGTGTCCATTTTCCTCCGAGTCATTTGAATACATCCCACATTAACATTTCCAAACTGGAGCATCATGGATAATCACACACAAGGATGTTACTTCAAATCTTCACGTTTTCTATAAAAAATGCATATCTTTTTTTTTAATGATTTTATTCATTGATTTTGTGAGAGAGGGGAAGAGAGGGAGAGAAATATCAATGTGTGGTTGCCTCTCGCTTGTCCCATACTGGAGACCTGGCCCGCAACGCAGGCATGTGCCCTGACTGGGAATTGAACTGGCAACCCTTTGGTCCGCAGCCCATGCTCAATCCACTGAGCTACACCAGCCAGGGCAAAAAAATGCCTATCTTTATGGCAAAACTAACTAAACACTCCAATGACTGCAAACTCAATTGCCCTCTAAGTTTGTAATGTGGTGAAAGCATTAAACAAGGGCTCACATGCACACCTTTATCTGTCCCCACGCTACCACTGGATGCCCCGGACTTCAAACTCTACTGAAATAAACCAGACACAGTCCTCTAATGAATTTTAATAGTTCGTTCAATCACAAATGTAAGTTGCATATTTAGGAACAAAGCAAGTGCAGCTGCTACGTGGAGTTAATGGTTAAAATACCAGAAGCCGCCACCAGAGCCAGTTAGTAACATCACACTCTAAAAATGAATCTTCAAAACGCATGTCTCCACATACATTTCAAAAAATATACCTAGAAATCCAGTAAAGTTTTAAGATCTTGGACATGTAATAAGTTCTTTTTAAATTGCCGTGGGGCAATGAAAGTAGGGAGAGAAAATTAATCTTTGGGATGTCAAGTTTTTCCTCAAAATTTATTTGAAGACATCAGCAATTTAAATGTGTATATATATATATTTGTAATTTTTAATTTCAATACAAATTACATTTTAAAATCTAACCTATGACAAGAACATTTCACAAAAACCTAGATATACATTACAGTAGTTGTTTTCTTGCAAATAAGGAACTATGCTATATTTTGTAATTGATAACTTCAAGCAACTCTGAAAACCTAATTTTGAATCAACTTTTCCTTGACAAAATAATAAATATATGAAAAAGCCAAATACAATTTAACTTGTGAAAATATTAAAACCAGGATTTTCAGGATTTTTTTATCGGCTTCTTCACAAATTATCTTTTAATCTTCTCTACATCTATCATTTATAATATCAGTTTTACCAATTTAGCATTTTATTATAAAGCCCCTGAAGAGTAAATGAATACTGTGAAGAGACCATCAGTATAAAATGTATGATCTAGTCATACCTACTCTATACTTCAAACTCTATTAGCAGCAGAAGCGTTTAAAACTGTACTTCACACCGAGCACACCCACGGACAACGGCTTCTGTCAGGCTTCATCTCAGACAAGGGCACAGCCAACTCTCGCTACAGTCTGCACTGCATTCAAAGATACTCTTCGAATTGTAAAGAACAGGTTACATAATTTTGTGCTTGATTTTTTTGTAGGCCTCTCAACTAAAATAATGACACAACTTTGAATTTATAAGGAATATTTGGGCACTTTTAACTGGCATCAACTTTATTTACACTTGCTTAAGTAGAAAATATAAAATAAAATTGGAGTCAGATTTCTAAAGTCAAAGATAAAAGTAATTTCTCTTGCGTAAAGTAGCAGATGGGGAAGTTTTAGAATTTCAGCAAATATTTCCATTCAACAAATTCTAGCATTTTGCACTATGTTTTTTGATATTTATCATCCACAAATTTTAGAATCTCAAAAACTAATCTGGTCCCACATACTATGGTGAAGGTATTAGTCATGTCTTTCATGTCTCGTATCTCTCAGACACGCCAGAGTCCTGCTGAATCTGTTACTGTCAATTTCCTCACCTTCACGGGGAATCATATACAAAAGTGGAATAAAATGACCAGGAAAAGTTACAGACACGACCTCCTGAGATGGAAGACTGAACACAGAGTCTTGTCACAATCTATGAAGTGCAGCTATCACACCGGCCAGACCCCACTGCCTTAACACAGGGTCACTCTCCTGTTACAGACGCAGGGACAAATGCCAGAAGGCGCTGTCGACGGCACATTAAAAACCCTCGGTGACTGAGGTCCACTTCAGATTCAGCAAATAAAATACTTCAAACCAATCGTGTTCGAGCAAAAATAAGTCAAGAACATCTAATGTCATAAGTAGGTCATCAAATTTCTCTGAAAATTTACCTAAAATAACAAATATTATAAAAGTCAGAAAATTATATAAACTATCTTCAAAGCAGAACAGTATTTAGACAAAGTTGGATAACGTTACTTACAGAATCAACAAATATTGTTTTGTGAAATGTCAAAATATTTTAAACATAGACACCATCCCTTTTAATAAAACAATTTTCTCTTGCTAATTATTAAAAAAAAAAAGAGTTTTGATGTCCAGGTAGCTCAGTTGATTAGAGTGTCATTCCCATACACCAATGTTGAGGGTTCGATCCCTGGTCAGGGCACATACAGGAATAAGCCAATGAATGCATAAATAAGTAGAACAACAAAAAAATCTCTCTCTCTCATCAATTTAAAAAAAAACACACTCTAGTTATTTCATATCATAAAACTACCCCAATGTTTGTGGAAACTGATTTAATAAGTAAATAAATTTTAAAACAGTATTAATAAATACTTAATCACATCACTTCTAATATTTTAAAAGACAATCACTTTTACTACTTTAAAAAGTTATGACTATTTTAAATTATAGAGCAAGACTATCACTGGATAAAGCTTTCTTTCCAAGGAACACTGAAGAGGAAAACAGTTTTCCTTCCTGGTCATGTTGTTTTCCCCGACGTCTAGGCACGTGGTTGTAGAGTAGGCCACCTTCTCACTCTAACAGAGTTTCGCCCAGAGACGAGGGCGGCTGTTGGAACCTACACGTCAGAATGGAGCACCCGCGGTAACATAAGCTCCTGTGCACGGTGCAGCTCCAACCTGAGCCCCAGGGCGGCTCCGCTCAGCATGTTATACTAGCAACATCTCCACATCTTGCTCTCCTTTACCCGTTTATCACATACTGGTACCTTTTTCACATCTAATGATTAGTTCTCAGGGTGGGGAGAGACAGAGGCAGGTCCTTTAAGGCAACAACTTCATGTATGTCTACATTCACATAATGAATGATGTATGTAGCACGAATCGGCTTGTTTATCTTTATTTCTTCCAGGTAACTTGTATTTATAAAATACCTTAAATGCCATTTTAGTGAGGAAAACTAAAATGCAAAGACAAATGGCAAAGAATTCCTGAACAAACCTTTCCTACTATCATCAACCTGATGAAAGACAGATCTTTAATTTAAGCACATTTAATACAAAAAAAAAAAAAAAAGTAAGGAAGTAGGTTAATCTCAGAATCATCTCTGTTTCATTCCAACATCTGCTTGCTGGATATCTTCAAGGTTAAATGATGTCTTTCTGAATAATTATTCCTGGGAAATGAATTTTCAGAAATCATGGAAGTTTTCTGTTGTTAAAACATCTGAGTTTAAGCCAAAAATCTGAGTTTAAACAGATTTGGGAGAAAATGCTATTTTAGAAAACTCTAATACTCAGTGGATTAACTCAGTTATAAAATACTACAATTTCCTTACACCGGAATTAGTGACATTCAAGTTGTGATGGCAATAAATATGGAAGCCACAAAGAAACCACAACAGCCACGGCGTTCTGAACCCCTCCATGTGCCGCAGTCGAGCTGAGCACACAGACTACATCTTTGCATTCAGTCCTCCGACCCAGCCCGACGGGGGAAGGGACAAGCCTCTGGGCTCCGCTGATGAGAAAACTGAGGACTTGGGACACTCAGTGCTCTGCCTAAAGCCAAACAGCTTCGGAGGGCCGGGGTTTCCACCCAGGTCTCCTATACCCGTGGGTTATGAAGCCCTCCAGCATTGTGTAACTTTAGAAACGACTCCCCAGATAATGGAGCCCATAGTGACAGACTAGAGCACTACTGTAGGGCTGTCATCTGGAACCAAACTGGATAATTACCACAGAACACAAGGTCATGATGGGAATAATGGCTATGCTTTCTGTTCTTGAAACACGTTCGTCTAAAAAAAGACAGAGTAGTTTCAAAATAAGCACTGCCTTATTCTAGAAACACATATTAAAAGTCCGTCCAAAGGCAGTTAAATGGTTTACTCCACAGCCGCACGGAAACACTGCGATAAACGGAGGCCCTAACCCTCGAGTCTGCCCGCAGTGGCTCCCCTTTCGGTCTACAGTCAAGCCTCCCTTCTCCATTCTCCTTCAAAAAACACTTCTGTCAATGAAAAACTTGCAGAGATTTTAAAAAGCTATTCAAGGTAAACAACAAAAACGAACAAGAGTCCTGTCAACGGAATGCCAGGCCCCAGGTTTCAGTCTGATTAGAGACTGACCTGGCAAGTCTGCACTCGTTAAGGTTGCTGTTCTCATCCAAGAGCTTTGTAAGATCGAGGGGAAAGATATCACGAGAAAAAAAAAGTGAAGCAAAAGATTTAGGTGAGAAATAAAAGAGAAATTTTGCAGGGAGGAGGCAGACGGAGGTACAAAGATCTGCAGGCTTTGCGGGGAAAAGCAGGCAGTAGAAGGGCACAGGCATTGGCTCCAGGCCAAACCAGGGTGACGAAAACTTTGCTGCTGACCTTCCTGAGCGACCCTGGATACGTCGACTTTCTTTAGTTTCCTCATCTCTATAATGGGAATAAAGTAGCTACCTCAGACAGTGAGCATTAAGTGTTACATGTAAAACTTAATACAATGCCTGGCACCTAAGTGTTGTGATTATCATGAGGAAAAGCCAGAAGCGGAAAATGCAATAAACATGGCCTCAGGTTTCCTGTACAGGAATCTACTGAGTGTTTTCTAACTGTATGTGCACATTCCAGACTAACGGAATAAAAAATCTGACTCTCACATGATAAACGCTGAAGGCCCTATTTATGACGACTAAAAGGTTACAGTATTATGTTTTCCTTGAACTGGTCTAAATTTAAAAGGCACATTTCAACTTTTCCAAGATGCCATGGGCAAACAGAGGACAAGAATTAATGTAACCAACCCAAACCACAGAAATGTAAAACAGTTTAAATTTGGTCCCAAACAAGTAAACTCTTGTTGCAAGTTAAGTATTTTATTAAACTGAAGCAAAGTCTGATTTTGATATATAGAATACTATTTTATTATTTATTTTAAACCTTTCTTACATGTTTAAAAATATACAGGGGTTCAGAACAACCTTAATAAAATGATGACATTTCTACTAAAGGACCCCTGGAGTCAAACCACAGTGTGCAACGTGGCTGGGCTTCCATAGGCACAGTTCATCGATACATCTCATAAAACAAACAAATCAAAAACGCTGAGAAGAAAAATACTCAGTAGTTTGATATAAATTTTAAAATATCTGTCAGGCAGGAAAATTATGGTAAAAAAAGTAAGATTTAGATGTTTAACCACTCACATCTGCTTCAGTACTAATTCCTAAATGCCTTTTGCTACATCTAAACCCCTGACAATTATTACACAATTCTATGTAGCACACTAAAAAATAAGCTAATTTAACCTCTGAATATGAAAACAGATCATTACAAAAGGAAATACTGAATGCTCTTACCTGTATTTCATAATTAAGTATATTATATTCTCAGCAGCCCTAAGAATGCAGCTTGGTCTAATATAAATAAATAACAGCTACACAAAAGTATTTTTCTCTTAAAAGAAGTTTTGTATATTTTTTCCAATGTTGGTGACTTAAGCAACATTGATCTATGTATTGTGCTAAGAAAACTTTAGGCACAGATCACATAATATAATTTACATGTTCTTTGTTTTAAAAAATATAGTGTGTAGAAACACATATCACACCAATGATTAGTGGACAGAACAGTAAGTTTTATAGACCTAACACAAAAAGATCAATATTTTACTCTTAAAAAAAAATAAAAAGACACACTAAATAGCTTTGAGAGCGATGCCTCACTTCTGGGTGAGTGCTCTGCATCTGCATTAGAATTATTTGTGGATTGTCTTAGAGGAAAACAAAGCTTTACTATAGCAAAAAGGACACCACTTTGGGCACATGAAATAACTTAAAATGAACCAGAAAAAAATGTTTCCAAAAGCCATTAAAAATATTTAACACAGTATCTCAAACGGGCTACTCATTGCTTTGTTGAAAGGAATAAATTATTTAACATTATGATTGCTTTACACAGTAGATTCTTTCATTATCTAAGACACTTCTGGATTAAGGTACCAAAGGATGCAGATGAAGAAAAATGCAGCAGGCTGTCAGGAAGGAGGGGTGGGGAACGTAATTTTACCCTGACGAAATAAAAACACTGTTTCTTTTTGCTCTTGGCAGAAATTTTGTGCTGCAGAGATTATAAAAACACCAGCAAAGGGGTTGTGTGGCAGGTACTAACATACCATGCTCACGGTGCATCCTCCATGAGAGACCACTTAGGAATTCAGATCAGTGTACTAAAGCACACTTTGATCTCAAAGATCGTACTTTGCCACATATATAATATGTAGCATTTTTCTACAGAGAGCAACTGCTGCAGTTTCCACAGACACAGTGGGAGCGAGAGAGACAGAGACAGAACGAGAGACAAAGACAGAGGCGGGAGCTCGGTCAGACACACACCAGGGGCTGTGCTCGCGTCCTGTGGAAGATCAGAGATACTTTGGTCGTCCCCAGTGCTTACTTTTTCCTGTTACTGCACATTTATACTCACATGCTATCATTGTCTCAGGAGATTACTCCCTATACATCCTTTTCTTTAGCTTTTTCCTCCATAAAAAACAGGGAAAAAAGAAACCCTCAGTCCCTTCATCTCACAGTCAACTATTCAAGTAAATATTTCTCTTCTCTAGTGGCAAGTTTCCAGGTGAATCGAGACTGCGATCCGAAACCACTGTCAGACTGAACTCCATTTACTGCGCAGTTCTCTTCAAATGGAGCAGGAATTAGCCCGTTTCCTGGGCTTGGGGTCCCGCGTGTCCTGCTCCTTCAGACACAGGCAAGATGTGCACACGGTCTCGGAGAGCCTCCGGAGGCCCAGCCGGAAAACGCTGTTGGAAAGGCTGTATATTACACAGTTGCAAAAACTGTTACTTATAGCCAGCCAGGTTGTGAGGAAGGACAGCGTCGGGTTGTCCAAGACCCGGGAGCTTTCCAGCAGGAAGTAAATGATGTATGGGAGCCACAGCACGTAAAACACGCTGGTTATCCGAAACAGGACCATGGCGTAGCGCCGGTCCGGGCTGTGTCCAGTCTCTCCAGAGGCATCCACCTCGTGGCTAGGGAACCGGGCCCTCCGGTCATGTATCTCTTTGGTGTGCTGCCGGCAAATTTTGAAAATGTGGAAGTAAGTGAAGCAGACAACAAAGGCAGCAGGAGCATAAAGTAAACAAACAATAAAGCCAGTGAAATAGGCACTGGTGAGCCAAGAGGTGGCACACCATTCAAAAATGTCCCCGTGGTAACCAGGTTTCCCCCAGCCAAAAAAAGAAGGCAAGAAAATTAGGCAGGAGTAGATCCAGATTAAAATAATGCAAATTCTCAGTCGACAAGGGGTGACCAATTGATTGTAGGAAAGAGGCTTGGTGATGGCAAGATAGCGATCCACACTTATGCAAGCAAGACATGCCATAGAGACACTTTTTAGAACCGAGATAATATATCCGAAAACCTGGCAGGTCAGTGACTCGTGGATACCTGTGGAGTAGTGGAGAAGTGAGAGAGTGGGAACCAAGCAGCTAACTCCAACGAAAAGATCAGCATATGCCATCGTCTGGATGAAATAGCTGGTGGTATAATGGTGTAGGAGTGGAGCACAGTGAAAGACAAAGATGACCGTTAAATTCCCAGCAATGATCAGAAATGTCAGCAAGACAATAACCACTGTCTCAAAGATGCAAACGTCCACGACACTGTAGTGGCCAAATCCAAGTGGGCAGGAATGACGCTCGGACACGTTCGCAAGGCCACTGCTCAGGTTCAGGATCCTCCATTCAGGCCACTTGGATTCATTCATGGCTTGGAATCAAGGCGACCTGCAGCTCTGGCTACAGCAAGGCCGTGCCCTGCCCAGCATCTGTTAAACTCTGCACCTGAGCGTCTCAGATCGGCTTTGGGAGATGGCAGCAGCGCTTCTGTCACAGCTGAGCATCCCAGACAGGACTCAAGTCTCTTCACCAGCCTCCGTAGAGCAGTGACACACCTCGGCTTTGAGGGGGAAGAGGAGGGGAAAAAGCTACAAAGGAGGTGGGAAAAGGTCACTCATTAGCTTCCTCTGGTGGTCTCAAAGAACTTTTTGCAGACACAAGGCACTTCTAGAGAAAATGGACTTATTACCTTGCACTATGAAAAATTAAATCTGCAAAAAGAAAAAAAAATCAATTGTCAAAGGAAGAAAAGCATCTGTGGGCTGTTCGTCCTCCTCAGAAAGGCTGTTTCTTAGGGATCAACTAGAAAGAACGAGAAAAGAGAAAGTCTGAAACTGTCTGAGGCTTCCTGTTTCAACTAACATATGAAGTGGATTCATATTTTAGAATTTAAATCATTAAGACCTCAGATTTGGTTGGAAAGCTAACAAAAAGTTCATTGTGACAGAGTATCTTTGGGCTCAGTTGAGGGATGGACGCTGGTGGGTCAACTTTATGATCCATTTCTCTCTCATTTCTTTAAAAAGCTAAGAACCACCACCATCACCCTCATTCCCCAAAAGGTTAATTCCAGAAGACTCGTCTGTATTTGTGCACAAAGGAGCTGAACAAAGGTAACAGATTCCAGACTGCCATACAGCTTTCATGAGAAAATAAAGTATTTCCAGTATGGAAGATAATATGAAATGGGTTAACGCCTGACAAAATATGATAAACTTGTGAACTTTTCATTCTGCGTGCATTTTTTAAAGCATTCAGAGGAAAACAGTGTTAGTCTATTACAGTTACTGGTGCTACCACCAACAATATAATTTATACTTCTTTTCAGAAAAATCATTTTTGCTATTAATTTCAGCATCATTAACTTTCATTATCTGATATGCCACCTTCCTTACAATGAAGCATGATCACCACATACATAGCTCAAAGCTATTATTTATTTACCTTGCAACCACACCTACATCTCACATATTTTTTGTGGATTTAGAGGACATTTAGACAACAACAGAAACTCTCCTATCTTCTCCGGGCTTATTTGACTGGAAATGCTGCCGTTATGTATTCCTTGGGTATTTCTAGTAGGCATCATAACCTATGCTACTCTACCTTTTCTATTTTCATTAGATGATTAACACATTAAATCATTACTTCAACTAAATCTTCTGAAAGTGGAAAATTACCTTGTTTGTTATTTTTGCAGTTATGTAGCAGCCATATGTTTAAAAAAAAGTCTCTTCTATTTCTGCGTTCTATTTTGAGCAAGTGCTCAATTAACACAGGGGCCATTAGGTGGGTTGTAAAATGGTCTTGTTTTAAAATATCTCTAACGCATCAAGATGAATTTAAATCCTAGAGTCCGAAATACTGAAAGGCTGGCAGGATAGAATCCACCCAGAAGGCTTCCAAGGTCGTTCTGGTGTAAGGTTAACATTGTCAAAAGTCTCTTTTAAAGTACAGGCATTTCAGAGAGTCGTTTGTCAGCCCTTGTTGTCACACCTTTTGAAGAAAGACCAGACATTAAAAATACAGACATTTCCTCAGGAACAATGCGGCGGCACTCTTCTGAAAGTTATTTTCTCATGCATCATCAAGTAATTCAGGGAAGTCCTTCTTCTTTTAAAAAAGCCACAGGATATTCCTCCTTGCACATTCCCAGTTTCACTTGTAAAAAATAGTTCTCCTGTTACAGGAATAAGGCAATGCTTCTCACCTACATTCACTCTTATCAGTTGCTAGGCTGGGCTGCTTGATTCGGAAGTCCGACTCACTGTGGTGCAGTTCCCAGGATGCTGTCGGCTATTCTTCACAATCTCTCAGCATCACTGCCTCCACCTGAGCCAGAGCCCGGCTCCTCCTCCTCGTCCTGAGCTGATGCAGAAGAACTCACCATCAGAAAGGTGACTCGGTCCTCCTGCCCCAATCAACAGCACAGCCAATGGCTACTGCAGCTGAACTGTCACTAGGTAACAGTTGCCAGGCACATGCAGGCTTACAGATTTACTCGGCAAGCTCCGATTAAGATTGACAAAAGAAGACAATGGGACTGACCGATCCTTATAACATATTAATGGCATGTATGGACCTCTAGAGCTATTCTCCCTACAGCCTTATAAAGATTATTTCCTATGGACAGAACAGAAAAAAAAAAACAAAACAAAACTGGGATACACCTTTAAACCCTGCAGAGAAACTACCACAAGGTACTATGACACTAACAAGTCAGCAGTAATGTAATGCTCATTGGCAGAAAAAACTTATTAATTATTAAAAATCAGCTAAGTCTTCATGAACTCAAGTGATATACCTATTATTTTATTTTACAAAAGTTATATTTTGATTAGCAGAAGTTAAAAATCACTTAATGATCTCTCCAATCCCTGCCACACCCACACGAAATTGCTGAATTTGATGTATTTCACTGCACAAACAAAATACTGGAACTAACATCTGTATACTAAAACCCACTTGGGAAATATTTACAATCAAATATGACCTCAGAAGAGTAGGCATCAGAAAGAAGCATAATGCTTGCTCAGCCCACTTTTTATTCAAACATGAAAGAGATTCAAAGACTTAAACTGTCATACAGTACCTGAGTTGACCATACCCAAGTTCAAAGAAAATAAATTAAGCTCATTTATTTGATAGAGGTTAAAAACAATTCGATTTATTTTGACTCACATCAATAAACTCACTACTTTAAGCATAATTTTTATAGGGTCAGTACTTTTCTTAAAAGTGACTTAGAACTAATTTACCAATTATATCGGAATTAATTTGAAAAATTATGATAAAGATGGAAGATCATTGTGCTATGTGCTTATGTGTACTTTTTCTCTATAAAAACCCAACTCTCTCTGACGGAGGTGCCATCGTTATCGTTTTCCAAGGGCAGACACTGGGCACTAGAGAAGGTAAGTACACCCTGCCTACTACCACAGAGTCCTGAATCCAGGATTCAAACAGGTCACAACAGTTGTTATTAACACCCTACTGATGAACCTCATCCTTCTCCCCGCTCCTTTCCACCAACGGCTGTCAGTCAGGAAATGTCTAAGGAGGCTTCTTTCGGATTTCAAACAATGATTTGTAAAAAATGGAAAGCCCTATTCTTTCCTTCATGTTGAACTGAGTTTCAGGAAGCATATACCATTGCTAAAATCTTTGGGGATTTAGGTGAAAGAGAATGGAACTGACTTTCTCATTATCATAAAAATTTATAAAACAAGTTAGAATAACAATCTTAGAATGACAATCATGTTGAGGTTCGAAATATTTAAATTTAGTACAAAAATGCTAATGTAAATAAAGTTGCACTGAATATGGGAGGGGCATTTAAAGGAAATGAAAACACTAATTCAAAGAGATATGTGCACCCCTATGTTCAATGCAGCATTATTTACAATAGCCAAGATATGGAAGCAAGTTAAGTGTCCATTGTTAGATGAAAGAATAAATAATATGTGAGATATATATATACAATGGATGGTTACTCAGTCATAAAAAATGAAATTCTGCCATTTGTATAACATAGACAGGTTTAGAGGGCATTATGCTAAATTAAGTAAGTCAGAAATAGGCAAATATCATATGATTTCAATTATATGTGAAATCTAAAAAACAAAGCAAATGAAACAGAAACAGACTTATAGGTGCAGGAAACGGACTGCTGGTTACCAGAGGGGAGGGGTTGAGGGGCAAAAGAGACTGGTACAGGGGACTAGGAGGTACAAACTTCCAGTTACAAAGTCAGTCAGTCATGAGGATGTAACAGACAACACAGGAAATAAAGGCAATAATGTTGTCATAACTTTGTATAATGATAGATGGTAAATAGACTTACCATAGAAATCATTTCTAATGCATATATATCAATACCATGTCACTATGATGTATACCTGAAACTAACAGGATACTGTATGTCAATTGCATGTCAATTTTTTAAAGGCTAGAAGATCCTATTTTATAGGAAAGCATTTTGAATTTTAGGGATGCCTCAAAGTATTAAAATCATACAAGACTGGATTTAACTAACATTCTTTTTTATAATAATAATAAATATTAAAAATTAAAATTACCGTAGATAAATATTCATGAATACAGACAGATCCCACATTCCATACAAAGAATTACCGTATTTTGCTGTGTATAACAGACACTTTTTTTTACCCAAATTTTTGAGAGATAAATACGGGTGCACATTATACATGGATATAATGATTATATAACATGGGTATAATAAACCTGTCTATAATGCGCACAAAAACATGGATGTGCATTATACATGGAGAAATACGGTACTAAGTTTTACTACAAAGCCCCTGAAAAATAAAATGCTATCAATCATTAAAACTACCTTAAACACCCAAATCTAAACAAATAATTTTTAAAGTATAACTTCACACATTTTTAAAAGTTTTGGATTATAATTTTTCTAAAATCAGGGAAATGGCAAAAAAAAATCTCATTTAGGGAAATGCAAATAGTAGACCACGTTTTTTTACATTTACTTCCCAACAATCACTGGCGGGGATTTGAATCGAAGATTACTGTAAGTAACCTGTCATTGTGCAAGCTTTCAAAGACAGACAAATATGATACGTGAGAAGGAAAGTTCAAGGAGCAGTGCCTTTGACCCACTAAGCTTCTTTCCTTCCTCCAACTTCTACCAAAAAGTTTTGGTAGTTCTAACGAGATAATTTTCTTCTTTTTAGAGGCTGACCCTCTTTACTAGCCCCTCACTTTTCTTCCTTTCCACCCTCTTTACTGATCTGATTACAATAGGAACTAATTTATAATGTGAAGTTCTAATAACAAGATCATCAATATCATATATCTACATAGCTCATTACATAAAGCATTCTTTGTTTTTACATTAGGCATCATCCTCTTCATTTTCAAGGTCATTAGGTGGTAGATTATTGGCATTTTTAATGCAGTCATTACCCTTCCTCTCCCTTCAACCGATGGATGCTAATCAGGAAATCTCTAAGAGGAATCATCATTTGGGACTTCTTCAGAATTACTTCTAACAGCTAAAATTATATAACTTTAGGAGATGGTATATTACAAGTGTTTGGTTTTTTCATTTCTACCTTAAAGATGTCTTATATATTCTTGTATATATATATCAGTATTTCATTAGAAACATCTAAGCAATTCAAGCAACTACTCAAAAGGATCTAAACAGTAAAGGAAGAGGGACATTAGCCTTCAACGGTAAATAAGATAAAGTAGGCAATGACGATCAAGGAGAGCTCCACAACTGATTTAATATATTAAACAGTAAACATATAGGATACAGTAAAAGGTTCTTAAATATATTTCTTGAATGTACCAAAAGGTGCATGCATCCAGAACTGATCTATTTCTTCTACTCCTCCCCTGGTTAACTGTCCTCCATCTCCACTGTCACGACCCTGAGCATCATCATCTGTGTGTGGACTACTGCAGCGGCTTCCAGAACTGTCTGTAGCTTCTTTTCATTCCACTATGCACAAACAGAAGGAATACTCTTCTCAAAATGCACACCAAATTATACCACTCCCCTGTTAAAAATACTTCAGTAGTTTGACCCTACCCTTAGAGATAAAGTCCTAACAGGTCCTGAAATCCAGTCTCCATGTATCTACCCGGAAGTCCCACATCCACACATGTGCTGTGCCCTGCTGCCCAGGTTGTCTGTGCCTACTGCTTACGGTGCCATCACACTTCTTTTGGTAAGTTCAGATGCAATCTCCAGGTTTCAGTTCAAATACTGCCCCTCAGGGAACCAGCCCTGAGTTCCCAGATTATGCCAGATCCCACACCCACCATAGCTACAATGAACTATTTTACTCAACCGAGCGTCCTGCCGAGATGGCCAGCCCCGTGACAGCAGCAACACCTGTCTGTTCCTCATGACATCACGAGTGTCTACACTACAAAGCTGGGTATGGAGTAGGAGTTGGATAAGTAAGTGTTCAATATAGTTTTAATATAAATAACACAAAAAGTTTAAGGAGTCTATACAATGACAGAAAAACAGTAATAATCAGTTTTATGAAACTCAGAATACACAAAGTTCCTTGCAATCCCTTGTATGCCATAAAAACTTCATAAGACAGCTATAAAACATACAACAAAACTGTAGGGGAAAATGATTACTCCTCTAACATATTCAGATTAAGGGCAACATTCGTCAATGCCACTACTGAAACCCAATTCAATAAGAGTATTTGGCTAATGCTTTGAAGAAATCATATCTACCAAGAGATAATGATTATTTACTTATTTTAAAAATAACAAATGCTGCAAAAGGCAGTAGCAATACATTTTAAATGCAGTACCATCAACTGTAGTGTTAGCAGAATCATAACAATGCGGTCTAATCATTCACAAAAAAATTCAAGCTTCTGAAGCAGCACATACTAAAATTCCACTGATTTAGTGGCCCCTCAAAGACAAAAAAGTTTACATTGTTAACTTCATTTCACTGTAAAGTTATTAACAATTAAAAATATTTAACAAATTTTAAGTTAGTAGCTCTACAAATGAAAACTTCCTCAACCTGGAAAACTATGGGAGAAACTCTATGGAAAAACCTACAGCTGCTCTGGCTGGTGTAGCTCAGTGGATTGAGCATGGACTGTGAACCAAAGGTCGCCGGTTCGATTCCCAGTCAGGGCACATGCCTGGGTTAAGGGCCAGGTGCCCAGTGGGGGCCACGTGAGATGCAGCCACACACTGATGTTTCTCTCCCTCTCCTTCTCCCTCTCTTCCCCTCTCTCTAAAAATAAATAAAATCTTTAAAAAGAAAACCCTACAGCTAACATGATATTTAATGATGAAACACTAAATGCTTTCTCAAGAACGGAAACAAAGCAAAGATGTCTGCTCTGACCACATCTATCCATACTGGAGGCCCCAGCCTGTATAACAGGCAAGGAAAAGAAATAGTTAAGCCATATAAAAAAGGAAGACATGATTACATACATAAGAAATATTTAAAAAAACTACTCGCCCTGGCAGGGTAGCTCAGTTAATTAGAGCATCATCCCAATACACCAAGGCTGCGGGTTCAATCTCCTGTCTGGGCACATATGAGAATCAACCAATGAATGAATAAATAAGTAGAACAACAAATTGATCTCTCTCTCTCTCTCAAATCAATAAATATGCCCTGGCCAGTATGGCTCAGTTGATTGGGCATCATCCTGCAAAGCAAAAGGTCATTGGTTCGATTCCTGGTCAGGGCCCACGCCTGGGCTGTAGATTCAGACCCCAACCAGGGCTCACATACCAGAGGCAACCAATCAATTTTTCTCTGTCACATTGATGTTTCCCTCCCTCTCTTAAAAATTAATAAATAAATAAAATTTTTGAAAAATAAATAAATTCAATAAATATATTGTCGGGTGAGGATTTTTTTTTAGATCTCTTTTTCAAAAGCTATTAAGAAAATCAGTAACCAAGTCAGAAAACTGGGAAAAAATATTAGCAAAACAGATACCTAACAAAGGACTTGTATTCCAAATGCAACTGACTCGTGTAATTAGTTAATAGAATACAAATAAGCCAATTTAGAAATGGAAAAATACTGACAAAGACATTTCACAAAGAAAGATGACCCTTAAGAAAATGAAACAGTGCTGAGCATCAATAGTCATCAAGAAAAGGCAAACTACCACCACAATGAGATACCATTACATACTCACCAGAATGGCTAATATCCAGACACTGACAAACACTAAATGTTGAACAGACACAGAACAACAGAAACTCTCACACTGTAATGTAAAATGGCCCAACTTTAAAACAGTTTAGGAGTTTCTTCTAACATTAAACAAATCTACCCTGTGACCCATCAAGTCTACACAATAGAAACAAAAACATATATCCATTAAAAACTTGTATAAAATATACATAGTGGCTTTACATTTAACAGCAAACAACCACACATCTATCAATAGGGGAATGGAAAACGTGTGTGTGTTGACTGGCAAGAGGTATAAGAAAACAGCGTTTTTCTTATACCTCTTGGGATGGTAGAACATTTTGTATTTCCATAGCTATGGGTTACATGCATGCATACATGTCAAACTCATCAAAATGTAACATTTAACATTATGCATTTCACCTACATGTAAATTATAGCTGAAAAGAATGATAAAGCTATGACTGCACTTGCATGTTTCAAGTGCTCCATTTCTGCGTAAAACTGCTAAATTAGAGCCTTAAATTACCTGAGTGAATTTTAAGGCACTGCCAGCAAATCATCTACAGGGGTTGGCAAAAGTGGGTTTATACTTGTGAGTAGGCGAAACACACAGAGTTTATCCTTGTATTATCACTCATTTATTAATTACTGTATTTATTATTATTATTAACCTATTTTTACCCACCCCTGTATATTGACATTTGAGAAGAAAAATGCCAGAATTCCCCCAAAGCAAGACCCCATCAAGAATAAGAGCTACTGAAGATCTAAAGGAGCAGCTACTATCAGACGGAGTAAGTCTATCTGGCTGGTGTGTCCTGTCACACTCTCTGGATCAGTGAACCTGACTCAGGGCTCAGCGTCTGTATTCACAGACACAACAGCCCAGATGCGAGTGAGACACTGAGAGAGAAAGTCCGTCTCACCAGTCTTCAGTCCAACAACACCCTCAGCCTGCCCTCGCGAGCCGAGATCTAAGACAGCTGGCCAAGAAAGCAGAATCTTTGAGAGGCTCCACTATAGTTAGTTAAGGAAAATGGAGAAAGAAAATACATAGTTTACATCTATGTTTAACTCTTGGTGGAGGAAATCCTCAAACATAATATATAACTAAAATCTAATTGGTCAAAAATGGTATGCAGAGCAATAAAATAAAACCATATACAGCATGATCTTCCTTTCCATCTTCTCCAAGGTATAGTTTTGCCCGTAATGCACATTTATTGAGTTTGAAGACAAGGAAAGATTGACTTGGAGCAGAGAGTACAGGCTCCAGAACACACCCGATTTGGGTGGGCACGTTGGCCACAGCCCTTGTTAACTGCAAGGCCTCCGGATGTCATCCTCTCCACGTGCAAAATGGACATAATGACACCTTTTACAGCTGGTTGTTTAATCAAAAACCAAAAATTAACTCCGCAAAGCACACAGCAGATGTTCGTTCAAAGTTCACTGATAGTAAGGTAAGCATATTCTTTACTATCAACCGGCTTTTTGTTTAATTAGTTCTCCTTGGGAAACTGCACCCACAAGTGACCTGTTGAGATTAGGAAACAAATCTATTTTATTGAGTAGCCAACTCCCTTAACATTCCTTTAAAAAGCACATTCTTTTTTTTTTTTTTTTTAAGATTTTATTTATTCATTTTTACACAGAGGGGAAGGGAGGGAGAGAGGGAGAGAAACATCAATGTGTGGTTGCCTCTCACACACCCCCAACTGGGGACCTGGTCCACAACCCAGGCATGTGCCCTGACTGGGAATTGAACCAGCAGCCATTTGGTTCACAGGCTGGTACTCAATCCACTGAGCCACACCAGCCAGGGCTAAAAAGTCCATTCTTAAGAGAAATAGACTGTTTGAACCTGACTATGCATCTTGGGAAATTTCTGATTACAACACAGTAATATAAAAATTACCAAACCTTAGTCCATGAACACCTCAGTTACATGGATCCTGCAATTCCCAAATAATTGAAAATTTCTCTTTTTAAATTTTAAAAATGTTGTTGTTTTATTCTATCAAATTGTACATTTAAGTCTTCATAAGAGGCATCATCCACTCCTCCATCTTACACTAAGAATTCTGAACGGAATTCACTGTTAGCCTGGCAGCCTGGGATCATCTCTATTAACATCAATTAGAACACTCTTATGATACAATCATGCATTTGCAGCTGCTGGATTCAAAATAACATGTATCTAGACAGACTTGTTTAATTTCCGCAAATAACTGGGCATTTAGAAAGGAATATATGGCTCCCTATATTTTCTGGCTCTATTTGCATAACAAATATACAGTACCACTCCTTCTTCTAATTTGCTATCTTTTAATTCTCTAGAGACCTAAATATCAGAAACTATACTTAAAAGAATTTTTTCTTGAAAAGTAAGTACCAGAACTGCTCCATTTACTAACGTGCCCTTGCACAGGCCTGGGCTGCCAGCCACCCCAGATGAGGGAGGCGGTGACTATTTCGGCGTGGCCGTAGGTACAGTAAAGGGACCTAGAAACACACGGGAAAACAAATTTCGAGTTTTATTGTACCTTCCGTGGGAGAGCTATTGATCAATCATGTTCTTCTCTTTCTTTATGAAGTAACAAATCTAGAAATTAAACTGTTTACAGTTTTTATATCAATGAAATCCCATCAAATATTATCTCACAGAAAGGCTTCAATACAACCATCTCTTTTTAACTTTTAAACAATAAAAACATAGAGGAAAAAGCTGAACCTTAAAATATCTCCTGCAAAAGCTTATTAAAATTGTATGAAAACAGAATAGCACAATTACAATTTAAATAATGGTTCACATTATAGGCAAGAAATGTTTACTTAAATTCACTTTTAATTGAAAGAGATTTATCCTTATTAAAAAATTGCTATTTTTTAAAGATATCTTATTGTTATGGCAACTGAAGTGCTAAAAATAATAAAGAAATATCAAAGTTGTTATAGCAACTGGAATTTTAAAAAGCCATGAAGTGTAAAGTAATCAAACCTTTACTTGGCTTGAAATGCAACATCTATGACTCAGTTTTCAAAAAGAAACTTGAAATTCTCATGCTCTTGTCTTTACAAATTGTCTCTGGAGTCCAGCCAAATTTAAAAACAAGAAACAAACAAACTTCAGCACATAAGTTCAAGTATTTTTTATGTTCCTTATATCCTTCCATCATTCTATACACATTCAACAACGTCGCTTTCATAACTACACAAGTTACCAAATGCCATGAGTAGCAGGAAATGTTGATTACTCAGTAAATGCACACCAAGTTGAACTCAATTATTCAGAGTTTTGCAAAAAAGAATTTTTTTGGTCTTCCAATTTGCTTCTTACTGCCAACCTTCACTGCTCTGCTCTAAAATACACTGAAGGTGGAAAAGATCAACCCACTGTCAACGTGCATTGCCCAGAGTCCTCCAATTAGAGTTCAATTAAATTAAAATGATGCTCCTGAAGGCTTACTGCAAGATAGGCACTGCGAAATGTTCTGGAACCTCTCCCCACAGAGGTCACAGGCTAGCAGCATCGCTGAGAAGTGAAGTTCAGTGCTGGGATGTAACGAGACCAGCAGGAGAGACCGCACGAAGACCCTGGGAGCGGTGGCAGGGTCTTTAAAGGCTTTAATCATTTTCCCATACATGGCCAGATTAAGAAACTAAACTTTTAGATTTATGTGCTTTGCATTAGAAAATCAAGATACGTTCTTCCTTTCATATTTTCATTCATTCCTTTCTAATAACTAATGACCAAGATCTGAGTGACGAATGTAGCAAATGGTGCAAACACAGCACGTTGCTCTAGCATTCATGAACAGAAGAGAACTGGCTGGGAAGAGACCCAAGCGTGTCTCTCCACACCCTTCTGCTTCATGTGCACTCTTTATCCACCTCCTTTCAGTACTTCCCCCCAAAACCAATGGCTTATTTTAAGCTAGGAGCAGCTTATTTCTGTGAGTTAGTACAGACACCTTGAGAGGCTCAGACTGGGCTCCAGGGAGAGAGAGCCAGCGTGTGTCTCCCTTAGGCCCAGGCCAGGAGAGCGCAGTTCCTGCCCATGGAGCCTGCTGCAATGGAGTCCGATGACTCCGGAGAAAGAGAAGGCTTTCAACACAGCAGGCGCTTCCCTCAGCCACCTTACCTGTAAAGAAGCCGTGCGATGGCCACTATCGCGGGGCACCTGAGCCCCGTCCACACAACTGTCTGTCATTAAAATAAATACCCTTCGGCCCTGGCTGGTGTAGCTCAGTGGATTGAGAGTGGGCTGGGAACCAAAGGGTCCCAGTTCGATTCCCAGTCAGGGCACATGCCTGGATTGCAGGCCAGGTCCCCAGTGAGGGCCATGTGAGAACAACATACATTGCTGTTTCTCTCCCTCTCTTTCTCCCTCCCTTCTTCTCTCTCTAAAAAACTCTCTCTCTCTAAAAATAAATAAAATATTAAAAAAATAATAAATAAATACCCTTTGTTGTCCTTTAAAAAGAAACAGAAGTGTTAAAAAATATCAGACTGCAGCTCCAAATTAAAAGCAATATTAACCATTATTCAATAGTTAATTTGAGCATTATTTTTAACAGTGTAGTAATTTATATTCATGTGGTACCTGTATGATTAATTTTGTAAGAGCTGTTGGATTTCTACTTGTTTATGCCACATAACCAATATATAGCGCTCACGTTTATGTATACATTATACATTTGATAATATGTCTCAAACCAGAGTCCATGGAATCTTGGAGAATCTATCTTTAGTGGCCTGTGACAGATACTCTATAATACTTTGTAATTTTCACTTTTTTATTTCCGCAACAATCTAAAAGCTTTACTAGAAGGATATTCTAATCATCTGACTGCCAGCTCATGGTTCTGCAATGTCAGTGCCCAACATTTGCTGAAACATTTGCCACTGTGTTGGAGCCAAGCACTCCTGAATTTGTTTCAGGCTAAGAAAATAGAACAGTAAGGCATTTAATATGTAAATGATGCAGCAAGTGAAGGCCACATGACCTAACACCACACCATACAAATAAGTTTTTCCAGTGGGTTGGAGGCATGTGCTGGGAAAACCTGAGTCATCTGAAGGCACATGGCCCCATAAGCACGTCAAGCTCAAGAAAATCTACATCAGAGCTGTCGGGATCACATTCAGGCTGTCAGCAGCAAATTTAATTTCCAGAAAATAAACTCATCTGTAACTTTAAATTAATACAGAAAATGTACTATTTTACTGCTTGTATAGTTTGCTTCTATTAGATTTATCACGGTCATGAGAGCTATAACTATGAAGAGCTTATATTTGATTTTGCATTGCTGCATATTTAGGTAACACTAAAATCATATTTATAGTCAACACTGGCAGAAGGGGATCGTTGAGGACCTTTTTATCCTCATGAAATGGTGAGGCATATTATTCACAGTTGAAGTCTCTGACACATACAGTAGCTGATATTCAAAAGATGTCTTTTAGGGGAGGAGGATTTTCAGAAACCACTATAGAGGACACATGGACAGAACCATGGGGTAGGAGGGAGGCAGGAAAGGGAGGTGGGGTTGGAGGGGAGGGGAGAGGATGCAGACAACTGTAACTGAAAAACAATAAAGTAATTATTAAAAGAACTGGATCAAATCAAAGATTTCACACTGTAAAAAAAAAAAGATGTCTTTTAATAATGACGACTAAGAGCTATGGCAATGCAAGTCAAAGGGAGGCAAAGCTACAGAAAACTATTTAAGTAGGTTGGTATGAGCGCCAGTAAGTTAAAGACAAATACATGTGATCTCACCTATAAGAGGAATCTAATGAACAAAATAAACTAATGAATAAAACAGAACCACAGGGAACACGGAAGAGACTGGCAGTGACCAGAAGGCAGGCGGGAGGGGATAATAGCGGAAAGAAGGGAAAGGGACTAGTCAAAGAACATGTATGAATGACCCATGGGCATGGACAACAGTGTGAGAATTGACTGTGGAAGTGGGGGTTAGGATGAATGGAGAAGGGCAGAGGGGGAAAAATCAGGACAATGGTAACAGAATAACAATAAAAATTTTAAAAATAAATTTAAAGAAAGAAACGAACAACATTTGAGTCTACAGTGCCCATAGGCTTATGGAAAATATTCAATTATAAGTCATATGAACAGATGGAAAAAGAGTTATAAGAGACAATATAATTATCATAAGATTCTCATTTAAACATACATTTGGTTTCACATGAAAGCACTAGAAGAAATGCCTTGATTATTACCCCCTCTTCCATAAACTTCCCCGGCCTCCCACTTCCACCCCACACGCTGCACGGTGCCTCCTAGACCCAGGCAATTATCTCGTTTTTCTTCCTACGGCTCCTGAGGCCTAGCACGCAGCGCTCCAATCACACATTCCCTTCATGTTTGTTGAAAGGATAATATTCCTGTCGACCCAGCATTTTTGCCCCAAAGATCTCCTGATGCTCTACAAGCAGACATTACTGACTTGACAGCATCGCACTGAAGTGTGATGGGAAAAGGACACGTCAACAGAAAGGTACGAAAAAAGCCTTCTAACCCTCAGCCCAGGGATGTGTCAACCACAAGAGCGTTAAGCATCTGTTGCAGCAGCCTCAAATAATTTAGTTAGCAATTTAATTCGCCAACCAACAGAGGTTTGAGTATATTCAACCCTCTTCTCCATTAGTTTACGAACTCCTTTTTTAATAGTCACTAAATAAATCAAATTTACTGATTTGGGTTCTTCCCCTGCTGAATAGCAACACAAAAGATTATTTTATAAATCTGGAGGCTAATTCTAGAATAAACAGCAGGATTCTCTTCAAACATCAGAAATTGGGGTGGCTAAACTCACCCAGAATAGAAAGCTTTTTAAAAGAAAGCTCAAAACATTAAACTTTCTCATCATCTTCGGGTCATGTTATGGGGGAATGAAGAAAATGAGAAATCAAGCGACTGACCTACATCTGCCAGGACGACTGTATTTCTCACCAGGCAGTTTCAAGGCTAAGTGGCTAAAGTGATTAGGTAGCATAGAGAATAACTCAGAACACTGAACCTTTGACAGAAATCACCTCTAAGAGACAGAAACGGAGAAAGGAAAGAATAAATCTATTATGCTGTTTCGAGACATGCCTGAAAGAGGGATAAATGTTGCTTAACTGGCAGAAGCCTACTAAGAAAATGTCCCTAGTAAGAAGGATTTGGGATGGAAAAAGAAAATGTGATGGAAAACTGACTGAGAAGACTGAAGTAGGGATCGGAAAGCCATCTGGTACTTTTTGGCCTACCAAACAGCAACATGCAGCATTTGAATTGGGGGACAGGGCTTGAAATGCCTGTTCACATACACACGTGCACACACATTCACAGGGACTGGATGTCCCTGCCGTTCTAACATGGGCACCTCCCAGTGCCAGCTTCAACCCAGCAGCAGCGTCCCGGATGTCTTCAGGGGTGACCACCGCACAGGCTACAGCTGGGTCCCAGATGCTACCACGCTCTGCTTTCCCTGTTCACTCTCCTACCCATCCCGACTTTCAGGAGCTGCAAAAACCTGGTACGTAAGCAGAAAGATGATTTATAGAAATACAGGTATTTCAAAAAATTGAAGGTTTTTGGAAAAAATATAATTTTATTCAAAGAAAAATATTCTTTGGGTTGAAAGCAGATTCTCATAGGATTGAAATGTGCCAATAAGATGCTTACATTAATCGGGTATTTAAAACTCAGAGCACTAACACCAAGTAGTCCATAATCAACATTTATGCTAGGAAAAAAGTGTTCACAAAATTTTATTCAATGCCCAATATTCTGAAGCTGCTTATAAGATTACAAAATAAACCAACTTCTGATTCTTTTGTTTCTTTTATCATATATGAAGTATTTCCAGAGCTATGCCGTTGGAATAATATCAAATTCTCAGAGTGGTAAGAATCCAGTCTTTCAGCAGCCTTCACAAAAAGGATGCATGCATTAAGATATAATTGTGATCGAAAAGATTTAGAAAATTTGAGGAAACATTTATCCAATATCCCTGGTATGTCTTCGTACTTGTAAATTTGATAGCCCTAGCCATTTAAATGCTTACATATGCAAATATTACCTGGGTACCAAAAGAGAGCTGCAAAAATGTGAGGAATTCTCCTATAGGAATGGATTGGAATGACATTTTCCTTAATAACTCCTTTTATAAATGCACCGCCCAAGCTGAATGTCATTACGGGACTATTTATAATTTAGAGCTTTCTGTCAAGATGATTTTATGCCCTGACATGGCACTGAATAGGTTGGGAACAGCTGTATGCCCCAAAGGGAAATAAAATTCTTGGTGCTGTTCATGAGTAAAGGTATTAAATATGAAAGTACTTCTTACAGAACTTCATGGGACTGATGATGGCTAATTGATTATAACCTGAGGTAAAACTATGCCACTCAAACAATACCAATTACAATAATAAATGTTATTCTACCAATAAAGTTTCTTCCTTCTAGGTACATGAAACAATTATAAATTTAACTCTAATCCCTTGAGCTTTCTAATAAAGTAGACGTATAGTACTATTACAATTAAAGTTTTTGTACACAAAATGAATGTTAAAAAAGTTTTGGAAAATTTCAGACAGTGTACCCAATAGCCCTGGAATGGCTTTATATTTGTAAATTTTAACTTTGCATAACATGGATTTAACCAACATAAACAGAATCAAGAAAAAAATGTTGATTATTAGCTAAGGTGATGATATACCATTAATAAAAGACAGTCGGCAGGATAATCAGACTAAGATGTTTGATTTTGCTTTGTTTTGTTTTCTTGTTTTACTTATTCAATTTTTAAAATCCATTACAATAAAAAAAATTAGGTTATGTCTAATTTGCTCCTTATGTTTGAGGGAATTTTCGTAAGAATCCGAGTTTGTGAAGAATTCTGAATATAATTCTTGCAAATACTCTTCATGTCTCAGGCAAATACTACTGGAAATGAGAGAAGGAAGTTCTAGTTAACTCATTCCCTGGATGACAGGGAGAAAGTCACTTGACTTCTTCCAGCCCCCAATGCCTAATGCATCTCATTTATCAAACAAAATGCTTACCATCTGAAGCATGCAATAGCAACTCGATATGCTTTTTTGAAGTTCTTGAGAGCCCTGAAATTTTCATACTCACAAGGATGCCTGCTAACAACATTGTAAGTTTGGGAGGGGACACAAAGGTTGTAGGTTTAAAAGTTACTGATAAACAGCAACACACTCCAGTATCTGTTGCTTAGACAGGTCAAATCCTATCTATAGCAAATGCCACCACAAATTCCAATGGGAAAAACTCAGCATGACAAAGATTCCCAATATTGCTGATGACCCACACATCTCAAATAACACTCAGTCTTCCTTACCAAGTGAAACGGAATTAAAAAATCGTAGAAAGTTCTCCAGTATTTGCTTGTCCTTAGCAACAAAGACAATTTAACCATTCTGTTCTCAGTGTTAAATGATCACCCTACTGTTGGCTTCTTTTCATTGCACAGAAACTTGCATTCCAATTGTATGCCACAAGTTTTTAACAATAATAATGCCAATAAAATGTTAATCATGGCCACAAATGAAACAAAGGTGTGCTGTACATGATGCTATATACAGATCAATAAAATCCATTCAAGGCTGGAATTGATTCCTCTTTCCATTTCAGAGTAGCAATCAGATACTTCAGAAAGAGTGTGATTTCAAGATTACTGTGTTCAATGTCGTTTGAACCACTTGGTGCCTTTTCCCAGCACCTTTCTGTTTCCTATGAAGAGAACAAAAAGCAAACTGCTGCCAGACTTTGATTTAAAATATGGTTATTATTTATTTAAAATATGGTTGAGCCCAGCTGGTGTAGCTCAGTGGATTGAGCGCGGGCTGGGAACCAGAGGGTCCCGGTTCGATTCCCAGTCGGGGCACATGCCTGGGTTGCAGGCCAGGTTCCCAGTGAGGGCCATGTGAGAGGCAACCATACACTGCTCTTTCTCCCTCCCTTCTCCTCTATCTGAAAATAAATAAATATTTAAAATATGGTTGAGGACACATGGCTGACATGTCTTAAAGTCTGAAAAGTATGTAAGAAAATATTTCTAACAGTTAATATAGTATATTTTTATTATTACCAAAAAGCACTGAATACCTAAAGAAGTACAGAAATGACATGGACTTGAGGGGAGAAATAAAGTTTAAAGCTGCATTTTACATGTTTTACATGCCAGATTGAGAACCGATCAGAAGTCAAACCCAAGTCGGTGCCTGTGCTTCTCCGGCAGGCATGAGGTCTGAGAGTGAGGCACAGGCAGGTTATTGTTTTCAAAGCATAAAACAGGGTGCTGTGTGGTCTAGTATTCTAAGCCCACACTGCTAAACAGAGCAATTTTAGAGCCTCTCCTTGGTAGTGGGTCAGAAAAAGAAAAGATATATCCTCTATTCCACATAGGCTACGAAACACGGTCACGCATTTTCCTTCCTCATCCAGTTTACCATGCTTTCTTTTTGAAAGTTTTGGTTTTGGTCAAATACATCTTTTTGTAATAAACTAAAGTGACTTTTCCTTTCGGCATAAGGTGCTTACTTCTCAGATCATTTGCCTTTGGCCTACATATCCCAAAATAAGTATTTTTTTCTGTTTCTGAAAAGAAAGTTCCAAACAGAGGTCATATATAAATCAGAAGTAAAATGAACACTCAGTCTACCTTCCATACTTAAATCACCTGCAGACACTGTTCCCAAATTAGATTTGCAGGCTTGGCAGAAGATAGAACATAACATTTACAGAGCAGTGCTCTGTACTAGAAGAGAAAGAAGAAGGGAGGATGGAAAGAAGGAAAGAAAGAAGCCAAAGAAGCAGAAGGAAGGAAGGAAGGAAGGAAGGAATCTTCAAAAAGTTTCCAAAAAAATTATTAAAAATTATTAACTGTAAAATACAGAGTCTGCAGAAGTAATCCCTGCTTCAGTGTGGTTGGCAGAGTAATAACATGAGTATAATAATTTACAGTTTTAATTTGAACATTTCACCTAGAATGTCATGTGGGTGTTTGAGTGTGATATTATTTACAGAATTGCATGCTAATGATTTTGTAATAAAAAGGGGCATTATTTGTGCCAGACCCTGTATTTATAAGGCATTTTTATCCCAAAGCACATTGCTTAGCATTTAAATAGCCCATTTGGCCCAGAAGTCTTTTAAAATTTTTTATTAGTCAATTCATAATTCAAAGTGCAGGTATGCGGCACTCTGGAAATATGTGCTTCACCCTGAGATAGAGAAAAAGGAGTGTTACTCACAGCTCATTTTCCAGAAGAGAATGAAGAAAAAAATTCAAAAGTCATCAAGACCTATTACCAAAAAAATGTCTTTACATTCACTAAGTGTTGACTCAATGAAGCGTTAAGTGCTTCCTACAACATCAGGTGCAGTCTAAAGATACTGTGGTGTGATAAGCATATATTGTACACCATCAGAGTCACCTCCAGGCAACAGGAGAAAGTGCACTACAGGGAGCAGAGTGACCCCTGGGGCGGGAGTGACAGCAGGATGGAGCAAAAGAGAAGGTGAACTCACAGATGTGCACAACAGTGTGGTGATTGCGGGGGGACAGAGGTGGGTGGAGGTGGAGGAGGGTATGAGGGGATAAATGGTAATGGAAAACATACAATAAAAACTAAGCTAGTTAAAAACTAAAAAATATCTATAAAGGAATGAACGCAGAATCTAGTACTGGAGACCCAGGCTGTAGCTGCAGACCAGATCATGACCGCTTATCTGCCCCATACAAGGGAGTGCTGGACCCTCGGGTTTCCCCTCTGGAAAAGTAATGCACTACTGTCTTGTTTACCACCGGTGGCTGGTCGGAACACTACATTAGCCAATATCTATGAAACAGTTTGTGAAAAAAGGAAAAAGTATACTAAGTGTAACTATTTTTACCACTAATATTTAACAATATCTTTTTTAGCTTTTTATTGAATTTAATGGGGTGACACTGGTTAAAAATATCTTTTTTTTTAAGATTTTTTATTTATTTTTTTTAGAGAGAGGGGAAGGGAGGGAGACAGACAAGGAGAGAAACAGCAATGTATGGTTGCTCCTGACATGGCCCTCACTGGGGACCTGGCCTGCAACCCAGGCATGTGCCCCGACTGGGTATCGAACCGGGACCCTTTGGTTCCCAGCCCGCGCTCAATCCACTGGGCTACACCAGCCAAGGTGGTTAAAAATATATTAAAGCAGATTTTAATTGAAGAAGAATGGATGCCTAACTGATATCAGACTATTTCATGTAACTTGCTGTGGGCCTCTCTTTCCACATCAATATAGGGGGTACAGTAATAATTGGCCTAACTCAGTATTATAGGAAGCTTTCACAGGATAAAATTAGACAGTATAAGGAAAAAACCTTATAGACTATGAGTGCTATTTCTTGGGCTGTTTGTATCCCACTTAAATTCATATTTTGGTATTCTAGCCCTCAAGGTGATAGCACCAGAAAGTGGGGCTTTGGGGAGGTGATTGCTGCCTTTATAAATCATCCACGAACGCTCCTTCCACCAGGTGAAGACAAAGCAGGAAGGCACATCTACGACCCAGAAAGTGGGCCCTCACATGACACTGAACCTGCCGTTGTGGACTTCCCAGCCTCCAGAACAGTGAAAAGTAAGTGTCTGATGTTCATGTGCCACCTACATTATGGTATTTTGTTATAGTAGGCCAAATGCACTAAGACAGCTATGAAATATAAATTACTATTCTTATTATAATAAGTTTTATTTTCTATTTTTAAAACTTTTTTTTCTAGTTTTAAAACTTTTTAAAAGTAGACAAGACAGAGTTTATAGTTTGAGTAAAATCTAAGTTAACCATGTGCTAAAACAAAAAATCAACACTCTCAAAACATTCACAGTTTCCAGAAGGGAATTCCAAAATTATTTGACAAAAAAATACATAGAAACTGTAATACACTGCAAAGGGAAAGACAATGAACAGAAACCAACCTTGAGATGATCTAAATGCTGAAATTATCAGACAAGAACATTTAAGCAGCTATTATAACTATGCTCATTGATGTTAAGGAAATTATACTTACAATGAATAAAAGGAGAAAAAAATTTCAGGAAACTGACAATATAAAATAGATCCAAATGAAAATTCTAGAATATAAACATACAATAAAAATTCACTGTAAAGACTTATAATAGAGATGAAAAAAGAAAGGGTAAGTGAACTTGAAGGCAGATCAAGAAAAATTAACCTATCTTTAGAAGAAAGGAAAACAGGTGACCAAAAAAAAAAAAAAAAAAAGCCCCAGGGATCAGTATCATTAGTTAGGATCCCAGTAGTAGAGGAGAGAATTGGGGAGTAAGAGATATTTGAAGAAATAATGCCCCAAATCTTTCCAAATTTGGTGAAAGATCTGCCTTCAAGTTCACTTACCCTTTCTTTTAGCTTAAACTTCAGTCTGCCCTGAAAGGGTCCCTAGAAATATGTTCACATCGTTATATGTTTTTGTAAAATTTGCCAAAGAAACATTCTTTTCCTTAAGGAGCTCCCCCCTACTCAAAATTATATATGTATCAGGACCAACAAAACCTAAATCCATATTGGATATTTACACAAAACTAAGTAGCATAAAATGGACAGATGAAAGGCACAGTAGAAATGAAAATTGTAGGCAAGTGCATAAATCCTCTTGAACATTTAGAATAATTCTAAACATCTCTTGAATGATGAGTGTCATTTAAAAAGCACTCCCACAAATTAAATTGGTAACATTCGAACCAATGTTCTCTAAATCCACAATCTCGATTAATTTATAGTATGTTCAAGATCTTATAATTCTGTCTATGTCAGTGATTAAATATGTCATGAATGCTATTTAAACTCATTTTCTTCCTGGGAGTGATTTCTGAAAGGTAAGACAAATCAAGAGGCTTTCTGGGTCAACGCAGTTAATAGCATCACTTCATTTTCACAGCAGAGGTCCTGGCCAGGTTTTCTAGAAAACTGTTTGTCACAGTATCTTTCTGGCTTCTTCACCCTTTCCAAAAAGGAAGAAAAAAAAAAAAAAGCCCTCCAATAACCTTAACCTCTGTGTTAAGCTACTATCTCCAGGACAGAATATTTTTTTTTAAGATTTTATTTATTTATTTTTAGAGAAAGGAGAGGGGAGGGAGAAAGAGAGGGAGAGAAACAGCAATGTATGGTTGCCTCTCACATGGCCCTCATGGGGACCTGGCCCGCAACCCAGGCATGTGCCCCGACTGGGAATCGAACCGGGACCCTCTGGTTCCCAGCCCGCGCTCAATCCACTGAGCTACACCAGCCGGGCCAGGACAGAATATTTTAAAATAATGTGGTTTGCTAAGTAAAGGATTTCTCTCAATTTAACCCAGCAGAAGGAAGGTGAGCAGGATTTATCTTCCTTGGATTTTAAATGTGGTAGGTTGACAGTATAAGAATTAGATTAATAGAAGTGAAATTTAATTCTTGTTATTTGGGCTCAAATGGAAAACCTAAAAGGCTCCAAACATTTTTGAGAATTAAAGAAGAGGCTTGACTCAAAAAGGAAAGTGGACAGTCAAAACCCAGGAGGGAAAAATCGTTCAGAAAAATCATTTTCTTTTTCTTTGATTCTCTGACTTTCCTTCCTTCTTTTCCATCAAGTAAAAGCCAAATGTCAGAAGATTCAGATGTTACATAAAGCATAAATTAAGAAAAAAACCTTAAGCCTTATAGGGCAACTGTGTTTAACCCATTTTCATGGTTATCATTTATATTTATTTATATGTAATCCTTTCATTAGAAACTTAACTATTTTAATTTTTAAACTATATTGTCTTATCTGTCTATCTTTTCATAGCACTAATAATAATGTTTAGGCATGAACTCTGTATTACAATGAAGACCATCCATGATGATAGGTAATTTTATACTAAATAGTAAACTATATTGTGACTTTTCAGTCTATGTATCTTTCTTAACTAATATAATTAGCCAGAAACAATTGCATGCATTCACTGAGCTAATAATCGTTTTAAAATATTTCAGAAACATTTTAGAGTTTAAGGTCTAGGACCTAGAGCCTTGCTACTCAAATTGTGGTTCATTAACTAGCAGCAATGAGAACTAGTTAGAAATGAGAATCATGAGCTTCACCCCAGATGTACTGAATCCAAATCTGTATTTGATAGGATCCACACCTGCACATTAAATTTTAAGGTCTCTCCTAGATAATGTTCTTGACAAAAAGGGCCACAGTGACATTAAAACTGAGTGTAAACAAAGCACAGATTCTCCAGGATCAGCTCAGTGCTTGCTTTAACGTCTGAATCAAGATGACTGCAGCGAGGTATGGAACTGGTACCTTAGATGGTATGCTAAGTTTATACTCTGCGTAGGATCACAGTGACATAAGGCTGGCATTTAGTTTTACTGCCATATTTTTTAAGGGACTAAGCAATCCCTAAAGACTCTTCGGAGGGCCCGTGAAGCATCATGGAATCCTTGGAAAACCCTTAACATCACCACGATCAGATACGGGTTTCTCACTTCATGGCTGCAGGCATTCTTAGAGGACATCTCTACCTCCACAATAAAAAGACACAGTCGTGACTTAATTGTAACCATTCTCTCAGAGTATTAATATGCTCCCACACAGGCGCTGGCATGCCTCAGCATTCAAAAGGCCACCTCTAGAAAGTCAGCAGGTTGTCCTCTAGTGTTCCATCCTGGAAGTACTCCTTGTTTATGAAAACTTTGGTAAGCCTGCAGTTTTATTACATTGCAAAGGAGAAATACTCTCTAACTTTATGGTCCAAGCAATGTTCAATAGGAAGCATTAAAAAGAGAGTGAGAAATCATAGATAAATAATAGGTAACTCCAGTTTCTATTTCCAGTTCTGATACACATCTTCCACTTGACCTTGATCTGAGGATTTAGACTTCTGCATTAACTGTAAAACTAGTATTTGAAATCAATCTTATCCATAGATAAGTCACAAAGATAAATTAATGCATGTTTCTAAATCAATTAATGTATTAAATAAACACATACGACAATACTGCAAGTAAGGTACACAAATGACTGAGTCATGCATATTGACACAAATCCACATGCCCAAAGTTCAAAGGAAACCCTGAGCAAAATAAGCCCAGAGACATGAACCCTGAATAGAAACTACAGCCCCTGGCTCTAGCACTGCTCTTGTTCAAGGTTCTGTCTTGCTCCCATCAGGTGCATCACATGCAATACAAACCCCCGTACAAAGCGGCACTTGGGGGCTAATAACTGCTTCTTCCTTTCTTTAATAGAAATGCATCTACCTTTAAAAAGCAATTACTCCAAATTCACAAGACTATGTTTGTCCTGGCTAAGCATTCCATGAAGTCTGTAAATATTAGATTGCGTTGAACCAGCAATTGTTTGTACAAAATTTACCTTCTTGAGCTATAATAGCACAGAAAACACTGATCCTAAAGGGCCGATTGAAACCAGCTTCATAAAAACACGTTCATAGTTTACTGTGCACTGATGGGCAGGAAGGGGAGAGAGAAGAGTATGTATAAGTTGCAATTCTAGTCCTTACTGAGGGCAGCTTTCCAGTTCTTAATTTGTCCAACTACTTCCCTGTTTTAGAAACCAATAAAATTCTATGTGTGTATTAAGACAAGTATCAAAAGTCAGAAAGTAAAATTAACAAAAGTAATATTAAGAACAATTATAAAGTACTCAATAGTGGTTAATAATCAAATATCATTTGGGAAATTAAGAAATATCTGATATGCTGAATAATCATTATAAAAACACAAAGAAGCCTGGGAAATGACAAGATATAATACATACATAATACACACTCTTGTGAAATTAAAATACTCTCTTATACACTAATTCTCAAAAAAGACTTTAGTCAAGCTAGCTAAACTATTAAGCTAACAGAAATGTCAATATGACTTAAATAAATTTACTTACAGTTTTTAGAAATTTCTGTTTATTGTGGTCCCACATGACACATACATGTGTGTTCATATTTACATTTATCTACACACATACCCAAGATTATAACTACATAGTATGGTTTGTTTCAGGATTTTAAAAAATGGTAAGATTACAAGCTAAAAAGCCTTGTGGATCACCCAAAGCATTCTAACTCCAAAATTACTCCTATTGTGTAAACTTACACCTGAAAAGAACTCTATTAAATATCAAAGTTTATCACTACAAGTCAAGTCTGCTAGAAATCCCTAGGTTACCCGCTTCGACTGGGACAGAGCAGTTAAAGGGCGTTGCTGGCAGCTGGACAGCAAGTAGCTAAGCTGACAGTTTGGCAGCTGAGGAGCAGTTTCCTCTTTAATTAGAGTCGTTTCCTGATTAATGAGTCCCAGAACAGTCAGTGCAACACTGCGCAGTGCCCCGGGGACGGCGAGGGCTCTCCTTATGGCACTGTCTCGTCTCTTCCCGAGGGTCGGGCTCAACCGATTTTCTGTTCCAGTGGGGACAGTGTGTTCCACAGAGGTGGGCTGGAAAACCCGCAGCTCCGTGTCATTACCATCGACCCCAACAGGCAAAAAAGTGTATTTAAATTATCTATGGGAACACCTTCAATCCTCAATTTAAAGTTCTGCTATAGTTTTTTACTCAGAAAATCTTGATTTTGAAGCGTATGCAATAAAGATTAATATTCCTGTTGACTGCACAATCAGCTCTGAAAGGCTAAGACAGAAATTTTGTAAACATATCGAAATCATACCCATACTTGAGCTTTGAAACTCTTCGAAGTACAGACCTGAGGCCCCTAGAAATTAAAGGAAGAAAGCCATGGAGACTTTGATGGAGTAATCTCTATGAAGAGATGGAACCTCACTTAGAGTACCTAAGTACCAACTAGACAGCCAGGCAGAAAAATTAAGATAAGCTTTCAATTAAAAATTGCCATTATACTTTTCAAAAAAGAACTCAAGAGTTCAAGAATTAAATGAAATTGCTCTTTTCCACATCATTTTTGCTGGTGTCACGGTACAAGTCATCTATTACAATACTAATCAGTTTTCATAAACATGTCAAACATGAGCCTCATAAAGGGTAGAAGTGATTGAGCCGGTCTGACAGCAGTAACAAGCAAAGCTCTCTCTTACAGAAACACGCGTACCTCTGATACTCCGACTCAGGAATAAAAGAGTTTCAAGCAGCCTTTACCTAGTGTATTCATTATTCATTAGGAATAGAAATGCTGGTATGTAAAACGTTAGTCTATTATGCACTTCATAAAAGCATTACTGATAAAACTGATTGTGAAGCTAGAAAAAGTAAAGATTTAGAATAGAGAAGAAAGAAACCAAGTGAGAAACATCATAAATTGTTATGGTATAACTATTCTTTTAAAATTGTAACATATTGAATTGCTTACAATACTTAGTTTGAAACACTCTGTGGAATTAATAATTAATTAAATCAAAAACCAAACTATAAAATAAGGCTTTTAAATCTGGAAAAATAATTGCAGCATCAATAACATCCCCCAACATGACAGTTACCTAGTATCTTCTTGAAGAAGCTCAAGAAATTTCACAAAGGAACTAAATTTTTCTATGGCTGACAATAATCTTAAATTGACTCAGTGGTCTTTTGGCTTTCCATTTATCTTTTTCTATTTGGTAGAAAAAGGAAGTAGAAACTCAGATATATCTGAGTTTGTAACAGAAGACATGCTATATGTCATATTTTGGGAACTCCATATGTGCACATTAACAACTACATATCTTCTTCATAAGCTCTAAAGAATTATTTATGCTATAATGAAAAAAATGAGCAAATTAAAAAGACAACTTTTCAATGCCTACTCTTGAAGGGTAGTCCCAAAGAGCTATTCATTAAATGTAATGAAAAAAGTAAGACTTCCACTGAAACTCCAGTCTATAACTTGATATGTTCTATGTTATAAAATATAAATATATATACTTAAATCATGGAGCACTGCCCTCTGGAGTTTAATTCCTTTAGTTATCCAATGAATATTTATTAAAGGCTAGTGAGTGCCAGGCTCTGGGACACAAAGCACAACAAAATGACTGTTTCTCTGTGATGACACAGTGTGCTATCTTCTCAGCTTGAAAACCAACTAAAAACCGTACAATTACAAAGCAACCTAATCCAAGAAAGTCACAGGGAATCTGAGACCAAGCAAATACAAAATAACAAATAATGAAAACCACTTTTCAGAGCTCCATGTAAAAGGATGACCGGTATAGAAAGAATGGAAGATACCATAAAGAGACAAGGAAATACATATTGTAAAGACACACAAAACAAGAAAGAGAAGACACTGAGAGATTCGTGATGTAATCCAGCAAGAAGCTGCAAAATGGAACTGGTAGCAAACATGGGCGGGACTGTGTAATACGTTGGAAGAGCGTGAACTTTTGGCACCTGCCTCATAGGTATTTGCTGTCTCTCCCTTTTTTTAACCTTGACACAAATTAATGGTAAACACATCTAAACATTAAGCTTAAATGGAAAAGTACATCAAAATCAAAGCAAAAGCCCAGGAAAAAACTCATTACACCACATCACTCAATAAAACATAAATACAGCCCCGGCTGGTGTAGCTCAGTGGATTGAGCACAGGCCTGAGAACCGAAGCATCGCCAGTCTGATTCCCAGTCAGGGCACGTGGCTGGGTTTCGGGCCAGGTCCCCAGTTGGGGGCATGTGAGAGGCAACCAACTGATGCTTCTCTCCCTCTCTTTCTTCCTCCTCTCCCTCTCTACAAATAAATAAATAAAATCTTTTTTAAAAATTAAAAATAAATACACATCTGCTCTAGAAACATATGCAAATATGGTCAGTAAAGCTATGACATTGGGATGCAGGAGTCACACTGTAATCCCAGGCTCCTGAAAATTTGTGAGATTTAAGAAGATATCACTGCTTCCCTCTTATGCTTAGGTCATGCACTGAAACATCGAGGCTCATCACCCAACAGCCTCCCTTCGAAACAGTGTGCTCCTACTGTAATTCCATCCTATGAAAATGAGGGTAAACATCAGAAAATCATCTTTTCTTTAATTTACCTCAAAACTATGACTACATTTAAACGATAACTAATATTTGTTACGAAAAACAGAACATTATCCTCTAAGTATAAGACAATAATTGCGAATATATTTGTAAACTTTTACAGAAACATGTCAGTGCTGGTGGGAACCTTTTAGTCCTCAGATTCACATGCAATGGCAGCTTTCACACGCAGGTGTCAGGATAAATATGACAGAAGATGAAAGCGCTCCAGGGATGAGGACCAACAAAAGCTGATAAAATTATGCTGTGAAATAATAAGCAAAGGTGTAATTATGTAGCAAGAAACCACCACCCTTACAAGACAAGAAAAAAGAAAATGAAAGGTCCATTTTCTTTAAAAATCTCTTTCAATAATTCTTAGTTTCCTTTCATAAAGACCTTCCAGTATATCTACATGTTCAAGATATTTTACATTACAACATAGTGAGTACTCTTTATTCTCCTTGCCACCTTTTTTTTGGTTAATAAATTTTAAAGAACTCTATATTTTCTGGAGAAATTTTGTAAATGTTATGGCTGCATCAGTACAAGAGTATGTGGCTTTTCTGTATCTCAGTGGTTCTGACCCAGCTGGAATAACCCCGTTCTATCAAAAAGCTCATTTCCCACAAGCAGACGAGGTGATGACAGACAACAGGGCAGCCATGTAATTAGGCAATGCCTTGCCTCTCGGTGAAACCTAGTGTTGAGTGTTGGCTGATTAGCATGCTGCATTGAATTTTTAAAAAATAAACAATGTAAAGAAAAGGCAAACATCTACCTGACTAAATGATGCACAGAAGTTTAATTTAGTTGTGAAAGCTTATCAAATAAAAGAAGATATAATTGATACCATAATTTCACTTTTCAATTACTCACTCAATTCGATCATAAGAAAAGTACCAATTTAAACATTTCCTCTTGAGAAAGTCTGTAACTATAATTATAGTACATTCCAACAAAGTAAACATTTTTCTTCAGCTACATGTTTTATTAAGAGCTGTCTGCTACCGTAACTCACTGGAGGGAGAAGGCAGGCTTACTCTGAGCAGTACCAATAATCTGACAAGGATAAACACCGGGAAGCTTTATCTGTCCATACGATGCTCAAGGAAGCAGAGAATGTACAGAATCTTACAATGGCTGTCTTTTATTTATATTCCAAAAAAAGATTTTTGCAGTAACTACCAAAGTAATATTTGCAACTACTGCCCTTTTTGCTCTCTGATAGAGGTTCCAGCATAAGCTGTCTGTAGTTTATAAACTTGGCCTCCTTCTTTGCACGTTTATACTAGTTTATGTTTAGCCAATCGGTGGTATATTTTTTAGTTCACTTGATTTTAAAAATTGATATTTATCACCAACCTAGCACAGAACTTCGACAACAGGTACTCAAACATACATTGAGTAGACATTATGATAGTAGTTGTTAAATTTCTATCACAGCAATCCTAGGTAACCAGTTACATAGTCTCTCGTGATACCACTTTGATATGATACAGTTTGAGGTTTCTTGTTTTGTGTCGTGGGGATTTCGTCCCTGCCAAAACCCGTGGGTGACCACAATTCGATGCGTGAAAGAATCTCATACCGAGACACACGGGGAAAGGAGAGTCCAGAGCCAGAGGACCAATTCCTCCATCTTGGGAAAAGGCCTCATGGGTAGCTTAGCCGGGGTTTTTATTAAAGTTTTGGGGCGCATTTACATTGGATTGATTACTCATGGGATTAAGCAGAACAGGGATAGGTTTACTCATTAGCAGAGCATTACGATGTAAATTCAGGTCCGGTGGCAGACAGGATCAGGGTAATATATTAAACAGGGCTCAGCAAGCCAGAATTTCTTAAGATACATCTTTGCCAAATTCCCATTAGAGAGTTCCCATTGCACAGACATGATCCACACTTGCCCACACGGGAATCACACGGAGTTGCGCTCAAAACGCGTAAATTCTCAGGACTGCGTGTTTACACGCGTGTGGAAAGCACTGCCACAGTTTTGTGTTTATTCTAACAAGAATAAACACTTGTGTTATATTCTTCCCATTTAACAAGGGACAGCACTGTTCTGTGAATGGTGGATGTGGTTGGCCGATGAGGGTGGGGGTGAGGGGAGGAAAGAACACACCGATTCCACTTCCTAAGGCTTCCTGGGTAATCCAACCGAGTCGCTGAGTGGCAGCTGGACCGTCCCACAGCGCCGTCTACACGGCACTCCTCTCCTCGCTGCTCAGACACTGGAATTTCCACCACGGCGCCATTTCCCCGGAAGTCTTCCCTGGCTCTCTCAGGCACAGCTGTCACTCCCTCATCTGTCTTCCACACAGCTGATGAAGATGCCCACGGTAACCTGTACCAGGATATACTTGACCTGTCTGTGTACGGGCCTGACTTCTCCCAAGGCCACACTCCTCAGGGTATGAACCCTTTTCACCGACACAGCCTGAGAAACCATAGAGAGCGCGGCCCATAAACGATGCTCAGCAAAGAGTTACCGAATAAATGAGTGAATCAGTAAGTGAATGAAATTAATACCTGCCTCGAAACCTTGATTACATCAGACAGTCATTAGGAGTGGTTTTTAGAGAATGTCATTTTACTTTATGATATACTTGAATATGCATAATCACTAAAATAATAACTCATGAATCACTACAAAGTCAAGTTTTGGGATTCAGATATTCTATGATATACACCAGCCAGGAAAATAAAAGACAAGAAACAAACAAACAAAAAAAGATAAATCTGACACTTCATGCTTCTAAAAAGATTCCTTTCCAATTCCATCAGCTGCGATTCACAACATGTGCTCCTGTGAAAATTGTGTGACTGGAAGTTGTCTGATACACATATTAAAGTAGAAGTATACACCGACACCGTATCCATTATTATTATTGTCACGTTCACAATGTAATATCGTATTGGTAAAAATAGAAGCTAATCTTGAATAATTGCCAAATGTGTCAAATGTCCTTCACTATAAATAACACGAGTTTATTTTGAAAAGTAGTTACTCTCTTATTTATTATAACATGAATTCTTACTTGATGGATAGATTAGTGTTTCTGTTTTAAAATATCTTGCTATGTAACATCTTATGACAGCAATCTTTTTTCTTTTTTTTTAATTTATTTTATTGACTATGATATTACAGTTGTCCCATTTTCCCCCTCTATTCCCTCCCGCTGCTCCAAACCCCCCTATTCCCTGCCCTTTAGTTTTTGTCCATGGGTCATACACATAAGTTCCCTGGCTTCCACATTTCCCATACTATTCTCAACCTCCCCCTGTCCGTTTTCTACCTACCGTTTATGCTACCTATTCTCTGTACTTTCTCCTCCTCTCTCCCCCTCCCATTCCCCTGTTGCTATCCCTCCCTGACTTACATAAATCCCTTTAACATTTCATATAATAAAGGCTGGGTGATGATAAACTCTTTGAACTTGACCTTATCCGAGAAGCACTTTATCTGCCCTTCCATTCTAAATGGAAGTTTTTGCTGGATAGAGTATTCTTGGATGTGGGTCAAGTGACTTGGTATGCTTCTTTCCAGCCCCTTCTTGCCTGAAAGATCTCTTTTGAGAAATCAGCGGACAGTTTATGGGAACTCATTTGTAGGTGACTATCTCCTTTTCTCTTGCTGCTTCTAAGATTCTCTCCTTATTTTTAATCTTGGGTAATGTAATTATGACGTGCCTTGGTGTGTTCCTCTTTGGGTCCCACTTCTTTGGGACTCTCTGAGCTTCCTGGACTTCCTGGAAGTCTATTTCCTTTGCCAGATTGGGGAAGTTCTCCTCCATTATTTGTTCAAATAAGTTTTCAATGTGTTGCTCTTCCTCTTCTCCTTCCGGTACCCCTATAATTTGGATGTTAGAACGTTTAAAGATGTCCTGGAGGTTCCTAAGCCTCTCCTCATTTTTTTGAATTCTTGTTTCTTCACTTTTTTCTGGTTGAATATTTTTTCTTCCTTCTGGTCCACACCGTTGATTTGAGTTCCAGTTTTTTTCCCATCACTATTGATTCCCTGCACATTTCTCCTCATTTCCTTTAGCGTATCCTTCATTTTTTCATCTAATTTGTGACCAAATTCAACCAATTCTATGAGCATCCTGATTACCAGTGTTTTAAAATATCTTGCATCTCATGACAGCAATCTTTTAATTTTTTTATTTTTATTTTTATTTTTTAATTATTTTATTGTTGTTCAAGTACAGTTTGGTACATTTACTGCCCCCACGCAGCCATCCCCACCTCCCTCCCGATTTCACCCCAGCCCTTGGTTTTGTCCATGAGTGCTTTATAGCTGCTCTGACAGCAGACTTTTTAAACCGCTCGTCCACCCTATGAGTTATGGTTGAATTAAAACTAGATAATCTACAAATTCACATAATCGAACACATGCAAAATGCAAAACTCTGATCCCCTGAGAGTGAACATATGAGTGTGAGCACCACCATTTTTTGGTCCCAAGGACTGCGAGCCCTTTCTTCCCTCGGGCCACTCCTGAACTACACGGGGCCAGCGGCCAGTGGGCCCTCAGACCCAGTGAGGTCTCAGCATCACAGCCCAGCGACTGTCAGCACACCTGCACATCCTTGTGTTTGTAATTTAAAAACACAGACGAAACTTCAGACATCCTGCCCAACCCCACATCAATGGATCACCTTGCACATGCCACTGCAGAAAACAATCATAAAAAACGGCTTCAAAGAGCCCCTGAGTCTGGCAATGACTGAATATACTAGGCACTCAAAAATATATGTGGCAGGGAGGGGGCAAAGAGGGAAGAAAGGAAAGAAGGAATTAGAGGAGTTAAAGCATTATAACAGCTGATATATCCTGAGGAACAAGTCTTGGTTCTCAAAAATCACATTTATGAATTGAGATTTCTTAAAATACAAAAATGCTGCTATTATTTTAAAGTCTGTGATTTACAGATTAAGACCGTGGAAGGTGCGACCTATGAAGACTGTCCAGGATCGAGGATGACCTGTATTTACCATGCTGCAAAATCAGCCTCTGAGACACAAGCAAAGGAACTTCCACTGGATCCAGAGGCTCCTGAACGAATACGGATGTGGGCAACTGCCCACATCACTGAAGGGCAAGGTCACAAAAGCGTAGAAGGCCTTTTCACTTCAAGGTAATCTGATCTTAAAATTACACTAGAAGACCATTACACTGTGAACAAGTATAACTATGTATATCTCAAACAACAACGAAAGGTTAATTGATTGCACTTGAAATCTAACTATATTCCAGTTTGGTAAATAATTATTATAGAGCCAGTAAAAGGAAAAAACGAAAGCCAAGCCGCGAAGTGACGGCAGACGAGGAGGGTGCACCGTTCACCACTTCCCAACGCATGCTCAGAACGGAAGGCGGAACTCCCCACTGCACCACACCCACACAATCCTGAAGCAGGCCCAAAGCATTTACAACTTACTGGTGCTGTGAGAACAGGATTTATTTCCTATATCCTAGGAGCATAGCATGAAAAGAGCTTCCTACCTTTGTGATGAGCAGCCGGTACCTATCCAGCATCGCCTGGTTGTCATGGCAGCCTGCTAACAACTGCCACACCTCTGCCCGCAGAGCCTCAGGGACGCCGCTCTTCACCAGAGTCGACAGCCCTTTCGGCCGTGCCCCAAGGTTACTGTGCCTGAGAACAGAAGAAAATAAAACCCTCAGACTCCCCTCACCACCGCCAAACCGCTGCTGTTAGGAAAAGTATAGTAATGAGTTTCTATAAAGAGTAAGCCTGGGTCAGGAGAAAAATGGGGCAAAGGCGTGAAATAATGATAGAGTTTAAGCTCTGTGACGTTTTTGAATGTTTTTATTGATCTTATCTTCTTTATTGGGAACCATGTTATTCCACCATCAAAGAAAGGGTTTTCTTTCTCTCATTTACTATTTCTTACTTACCCTATGAACTTACTCACAATATTAAATGTGTTAACTAAACGTTTCTAGGCAGCATTTCAAGACACAAAAAGAACCATCTGAATCCCCTGAGATGAGTGTATGAAGGCAAGTTGGCTGCTGGTGTGTCTTCCAGCCCCGGCGCAGAGCCCAGTTCTGACACGCCCTCCCCTCAAAACGTTCTATGCTTGCCCCATCCTGTCCCAACCTGGCTAAAGAGACTGCTGAACGTCTCTTCGGAATGCTGGCACTTGAGAATTATCTGATGCCATAAGGGTATATGCCTTCATTTTTCTTTGACTAGGCTAATTTACATCTCTCAATAGATTGAAGATAATGTGTAAAAATCTGATAATAATGTGTAAGTTTTTTTGTCCTTAGCTATTCAAATGATTCCTATTCGTGGCAGTGCAAATGAACTGTCTGGTGGAGAATATAAATCTCTAAATGAAATCCTCATTTTTATTGGTCCTAATACATTACTGGTTCCCTCTTAGTTAATGTCAAATAAACTCTGAGATGTGTTCACTTTATATTTGTATATGGAAGGTAATTTTCTTTAAGAAAGGTGAGGCAGCTGACCCCTCTTCCTCTTAGAGTATCTTCTCACGGACAGAATAGGCTCAGCTCTTCAGCTAGGAATCTGATAAACCTAATCTCCAGATTTTACAGTGAGAAGCCACAAGCCTTCCAACTCTTGGATCTATAAATACACATCTCCAAATTAACTCAGGAGTCTCTCAGGATTTGTACAGGAGATCACCACCAGTAACATTCATTTCTCTCTTAAAATAAAAGTAGTTTTAATTGTGCTTTCATCTACTTGCTTGTATAAAATGTGTCAAATCCATCCCAAACTTTGTACTTTCTCCTAGACTGCCTGCACGCATACAATCTGATGTGCACGCTCAATAGAAACACCGTGTTTTCCACACGTCTACACTGGCATGGCAGAGTCTTTTTGTTGGCAAGGTTTTCTTATTCATGATTATCTTTTTTAAAAACTCAACTATAATAAATGTGAAGAGTATTTACAATAAATATAAACAGGGTACCTTCTTTTGCAGTTTCAGATAAAATCCCAAAATGTAAAGTAATAGTTTTAGTCAAGAAGAATAAAACAGACTGAGTTACAGTTTATAGTCACTGATGAAATGAGTATTTCCAAACTCTTCAGACCCTTTTAGTGGTAAGAGGCTTAGTAGAGAAAGGAAATGTAACCCTTTAACAATAGATGGCTACATGTGTTGGCAATATAGCATAAAACTGACTACTCTGAGCAATGCTATGTCTTATAAATAAGACTATACTGGGGGGAACACCTAGGCAAACATAAGGGGTATTTATTTATTTTTAAAGATTTTATTTATATATATATATATTTTAGAGAGAGGTACGGAGGGAGAAAGAGAGGGAGAGAAACATCAATGTGTAGTTGACTCTTGCATGCCCCCTACGGTGGACCTGGCCTGCAAACAGGCATGTGCCCTGACTGGGAATCAAGCTGGCAACCTTTTGGTTCACAGGCCAGCACTCAATCCACTGAGCCATACCAGCCAGGGCATATAAAGAGTATTTATAAATTTTATTTTAACTTTTATGTTTTTAAGGTACATTAAAATATTAAGATATATGAACACAGATTTTAATACAAATTAATGTAATAAAAATTTAACTCATACAACATGAATTATATAAACATAAAATTTTTAATTAAAAAATGAATTTTTACCATCTTCCTAGCAATTCTCCCCAAGAATACAGGATCTTCTCAGGACAATCCTTAGACACGTCACCTGTTCCACTTGAGAGTTCATTATCACTCTCTGTGGAAAAAACACAAAAACAAAAACAACAAACATTATGTTCCATATTATATTATTTATATATTATAAAACAAAAAACATGACTCAGTGCCTATAAAAGACAAAGGATACTTTTGCTTGTATTATTACACCCATTGCAAAAATAACAGTAAAAATTTCATCCATATAATTTATCCTTAGTGCCTACATACATGCTTTCAAATCATAAACTTCTTATGAAGATACTTATCTACACTCTAGAGTATAAAATTTAAAATGTCTACAAATAAATGGAGTAAATACCTACAAATACAAAGAATAAAATTTAAAAGTTAATGATAATACAAGTAGAAATTTCTAATTGGCGATCTATTCACCAGATTAATATTCTCAAATATTAATATTTTATTAGTGAGAACAAAATATACCAAAACCAGTGGTCAAGATGTATATAAACACATGCTAGAAACACCTATATTGTAACATATACGAACACATCACAACCTGAAATATAAGAAAAGTAAGGTTGTGAACATATATTCGTATGTACAAGATATTGTATAGGACTAAAGGAAACTATTTGGCCTTTCAAAATGGCAATGTTATAAAACATCCCAAGTTGTGAAGTGATAGTTCTACAAAAATGGGATGGAGTGACAGTTTGCAATCGCTGGTGAAGACCAGTAATTCTCAGCTCTAGAAATCTTTTAAGTGGTAACAGAGTTAACAGAGAAAGTACATGCAAGAGGCACAATTTGCCTACGTTATGACGAGGCCGTGACACAGCGCTGCCAAGACAAGGCTGGAGCAACGCTGTGTGGATGCCAGGATGAGCGAGGCGGAACTCCACCTGGCTGCCGGCAAGGGCCTGGCTGGCTCAGCACTGTCACAGCGCAGCAGGGCCTGGCAGTCCGTCAGGCCCACGGGGGCCTGAGTTAGGAATGGTGTTGCTTAGCCTGCTATAAATCCAATGATCCAAGTATCAACTAATTCCTGTCGGTGGGTATATTCAACACCAAAAAGACATTAATGCGATAGGCAGAGGTTTATTTGGCCAGGTGAAAACATATGGGCATATGCGCACACAAAGATTTTATCACAGACTCAGTAGAATATAACCAAAACATATGAACACACAGACAAATGCTTCCATATCTTTAGGACAATACTGATAAACAAGAATTAGGAGACACATTTTATTCAAAAAGTGAACATTATTCTGAAAATTGGAATAAAGGCTAGGAGAGTAGACACATCACTGCTCCAGAATTACCTCACACAAGCAAATCTATGAAGTCTGCAACAAAGTCACCATGAAAATAATGAAATTTTTTAAAAGCTAAAGCCAATGAAGTATTACTAAGTATTGAAGGGAAAACGTAACCAAAAATAACTGAAGCCTTAATATTAAAATATCTTCAAGAACTATCCCATGTAAACAACTATCCCTTATAATCCTTATAATGTCTTCATCTAAACTGAGGCACTTTTGAGAGTGAAAAAAAGCACTATTAAAAGTTACACCAAAAACAGATTAACTCAGGCAAACAGGGACTTCTAGTCACCCTTCTTTTAAACTGGCACCAAGTACAATTAATTACTTATAAATTAGTATTCAGTTAACCAGGGTCTAAGATGATCCCACTTCATACTCTATTTTGCTCCATGGTAAATTAACATGCCAAATTTCTAAAATATTTAGAAATTTGTACATGCTAAACAAAATCTAAGAACACAATAAAAAGTAAATGAAAACAAACACTGATGGGTATCATTAATCTTGATTATAATGCAAATCAGAAAGTACTACTAATATAGAGAACCTGTCAGATTCTTATTATTCTTGTTGGAAAAGGAATCCCAAAGCATGAAACAAAACCAACATGTCACGAGCAAGATTAAGAAATGTGACTAACTATAAATTAAAAATGTCTAGAAGTAAGGTACAGAGCATAATTTTTTAAAGCAAAAAAATATCCAATATATGACACAGGGCTATTTTCACTAATACACCAAGGTCTTAGTAAACCATAAAATAAAGAAAAATCCAACATAAAATTGGGCCAAGGACATGAACATAGTACAGGTCACAATATACAAAATACAACCAACTAATAAAGAAAGACCTAACTCAATAATTTTTCAATGCAAATTAAGATGATACAGCATTCACCAATTAGATTGGCAGACAGTATGAAAAATAATACTACTTAGTATCGGTAAAAGTACGGGAAAGCAGGAAAGAAGACTGATATTTAAATAAAGCAATCTTTTTAACTTACTAAGATTCTAAATTAATGCACTATTTGATCCAGCAACTCCACATCTAAAAATTTTTCTCCAGAAATACATGTCAAAGAGATATACATAAAAAGATTTTCACTGTATCGCTGCTTGTAATAATAGGTTTTATTATTCACGGATGGAAGCCCTTGATGGATAAAAATGAAACTGATATTCCAGAGACAGCAAGTACATGAGCCAGATTTCCATCTTCCTTGCTGCAGAAACCACTGACCAGGAGTGTCTTAGATACTTATTGGCCATCCTGGTAGACAGAAAAATAGGGGGCTGTACATTAAAGTTTCTACTATATTAGATAAGACAGAGCTTCTAGAGAGGATGAAAGAAATAAAGTAAGAAAAAAATAAGAATGAAAAAGACGTGGAAGACCAAAGTGCATTAAAAAACAGTGAGGAGGGGGGCGAGTAGAATGTGACAAAGACGACAAGAGAAAGGAGGATGGAACCGTGATGATATGCAGAAGGGTAACTGCAGGTTCTGAAACACAACTGTATCCCAGTCTACAACGCATAGAAAAAAAGGAGGACAAATGATAGAAAGCTGGCAGGCCAATCCTTGGCTTAAGCATACTTTTAAAATATTTTATTTATTTATTCCTAGAGGGAGGGGAGATGAAGGAGAAAGGGGGGGGGGAAATGAAGGAGAAAGACAGGGAGAGAAACATAGACTGGGTACCAGCTGGGGACTGAACCTGCAATCCAGGCATGTGCCCTGACCGGGAATCAAACCCGTGACCCCTCACTGTGTGGGACAATGCCCAACCAACTGAGTCACACTGGTCAGGGTGGCTGGCTGGTACTTTTGCTTCAAAACCCAGATTAGGAATTACCCTCTTACAGCTGAGCTAAGTGCTCCCCCTCTGGACTACTCATCATAGCACTTAACACACGTTGTTACATGTCTGTTTTCCTCTAAATCTCCTCCCGTCAGATTTTCCATTTCTAGGCAGTGAGGACTAACTTTTATTTCTATATTCCAAGTGCCTAGATTGGTACTTGGTCACAAGAGTGTTACAAATTGCCTGAATGAAGAGTTGGAGGGGAGGGAAGTAAAGAAAAGGTAAATCTATTTCAACTAGGAAAAAATGTATGTCTTGAAAACTGGTGACCTCTCTCTGTGTGGATGTGGGGAAGCGGGAACCAGGCTGGTTCAGTCATTCACAATGGATCCTGGAGCCAGACTGCCTGGGTCTCAAACAGTCTCACCACTCCCTAGCTGTGATCCTGCAAGTTACTTAACCTCACTGCTTCAGCTGCCTATCTCTAAAATGGAAGCGATATTATCAGTCTTACAGAGTAGTTGTAGGAATCAAGCAAGTTACTACATGCAAAACATACACTACAGCACCCGGCAAAAGGCAAGCGCTATATAAATGCCAACTATGAAAAGCTGTTTCATTCAACAAGTGTGAATGTCTACAATGTAGAGTACTGGGACAGAAACCAGATTGCATGGTTTGAAGAATGAATGAGTCGGAAGTGAGACAGTAAATGCAGAGTTTAATTGATTCCAACTCATGAAAAATAGGGAGCTGACACAGTAACAGAGCTAAAGGGAGCTGCAGGGTCAAGCCAAGCACCACACTTCCTTCCTCAACCATCTCCCCAGGAAACGGGCCAGTTCTTCCTTCGCGGCTCCCATGCACACTCCTGCAGTGATAGCTCTAAGGCTTTCACGAAAACATGCCTGTGTTCATTATTTACTCATGTATTCATTATCTATAACACGGTTTTTTAACACAGGTTTTTCCCTCTCTCGTGATCCAAGCACTGCGGGGCTGGGACCGTGTCTATTTTCTTTATATAGCAGCCTTTTGCACATCATAATACTCAAGTGTGGAATGAATGGAAAGGTTCCTTTGTTATTGCTTTATTTTAGAATTTGTTAATATATTTAAAGTAATTAAGTAGTTCCAACTTCTCTGTAAAGTTTAACTTTAGAAGAGGTCTCTGGGAGATTGAATTTAGGAAGCAGTATTTGGTCGCAACTCAATATTCCAAACTTCAATTCTTTTTCAGGAACATTTTCTCATTGGTTTCAGTCTCCCTGCACTTGGTGGTCTCCTTCAGAAAGGGGGGCCATACAGTGTACTCCAGGTGTCCTCAGACTCACACTACAGGACGACTATTTTCTTTCATCTAAACGTTGGTGAAATGGGAATAATAGTGTCAATCACATCGTGTTGTACAAATTAAAGGAAAATGCCTGTGTAGTGCACTACTAAACACGGTGCCTGGCACACAGTGGTACTCAAGTGCCAGCTGTCTCTATTATTATTACTGTCACCAAGTCCTCAGTTTCCTGCCCAGCACTTCCAAGTGACTAAGAAAGCATTCCACACTTGCTTTTTATTATCTACTGATTTGATATGCAGAGAGCAGAAACCAACCGTGCCACACCAAAAGAAGATAAATAGATGTAAATTTTTACATCAAACAAAATAAATATGTATGATACTTCAATCAAAATAATTTAAAGGCTCTCTTAACTTTGACCACTCCCTGCTTTGGAAAAAAAAATGTGTTTCCATTAGCAATGTTTCTCATCCTACTCATAAAAGAAAGTTTTCAGAACTTGTATCAATAGTCATTATAAAAGGGAAAAAATATATACACAGACACAGTACTTTTAAAAAAAAAAGCTAAAAATAGATCACAAAATTAGCAGCAAATGGAGACAAACATTTCTTTTCTTTTCAATTGAAATTACTCAGGAAATAAGAAGCTGAAAAGTACACAGAAATAAAATGTCGCTACTGAGGGTTTTCAGAAATTTTTCCCTAGACCTTTTAAAAATAAGCAGTAAACATTTGCTGAAAATAATAAGAGATTCGCAGTTTGCTATACACTCTCTTTTAAATACACTGGGATAAAAAAACCCAAAACCTTACTAACTGTGCAAAACCTGTAGGAGCACAGATCAACTTGAAATGCTACAAAAGTGATTTATTTTGATTACTTAGTAGTAAGTAATATCATTTGTACAGCCAAAAACTATAACCACATTTATGTGACCTTGAATATAATTTCTCATTTCTCACATGACAGAGTCAGAATATACTTGATCTATATGGAAGCTGATATACAAATATAAATCATTAAACATAGATCATCCTTAATTTCTGAAAAATTACATTTCCCGCCGCCAAAGTAGGTGATTTTTTTAATAGAGAAGATTCAAGGTAGAGGAGACCACATGTGGCATGACTTCCTTCCAACTAAGTCATCAGCCCTGTCATTCTGAATCTAATTACAGGTTTCTAATTAATAATCCCTGCAGTTGCTAAGCATAAGTGATTAATAAAAATCTCTCATTAATCACTGAAACTTGCCCACCACACTCAAGAGAGGTAGAGCAGCCAAGACACCCCACCTAAGGACAAGTCTTTTGTGCAGGTATTTGTTACTTGTACGTTTTTCTGAGCTACTAATGACATTTCAAATTTATTTACATATTATATTTCAGTTATTTGAAAATGCATTTCAATTTTCTGCCCAGTTTCCTTTTTTCAGATTGCTTTATTGAGGTATGATTGACATACAAAATGCTACAGATATTTAACACACTTGAAATGTTTGGAGAGGCTAGTAAAACATAAAATTTTTGAGTATGTCCCTATAAATGTATTATGTATGACTCTTTTTTTCAAAATAAATTGAGGAGCAGTAAATAAGAAGTATTTATTTCTTAACTGTCATCTCACCCTGAATTAGAAGTAGAGAAAATGTATCTATCTCATTAGGTCAGAGGTCTTCAAAACTGCCCCCAGTTTCCCTGAGTCACTAGGGAGACTCACAGGACTCGGCACATAGTTGTACTTCCACTGATGACTTAATTCACTGAGTGGATACAAAGCAAAATCAGCAAAGGGAAAAAGCACATGGGGTGACGGCTGGAGGAAACAGGGACACCGTCCAAGAGTCCTCTCCCAGTGGACTCACAGAGGACACACTTAATTCCTCCAACATGAGTTGGAACAACATGGGTGAAATGTTGTCTACCAAAAAAGCTCATCAGAGATTCAGTGTCCAAGGTTTTTATTGGGGCTGGTCACCTAGGTTCCTTCTGCCTAGCATGTTCCAAAATTCCAGACTCCAAAAGGAAAAGAGGCATTCAGCACAAACCATACCGCTGATACAAACAGCTTCGGCACAGTGAGTCCCTCTTCTCAATCAGGGAATGGTGGGAACCCTCCTGAAATTTAAGTTTCCTGACACCAGTCAAGGGCCAACCTTGCAACATGCTTTTCTAAGGACAGCAGTCGGAAGCCTGCTATGCTAACCAGTTTCTGCACACTTACTCACCCCTGTATCACCTACCACAATTCCCATTAACAAATTTGTAAAATACAATACAATGTTCTCTGAGTCTAACATTTCAGAGACTTCCATTCATTAATATTTACTTAACACTTGCCACATACTAGGCGATGGGAACTCAAAAAAGAATAAAATACCATCTGCCCCTGAGGAACTCACACTCTAGAAGGTGAGAGAAATGAATAAAAAAAGACCGTATTTGTAAATAAAATATTTTAAGAGTTATTATAGTGGTATGTTCAAAATACCATTAGAGCAAGGTGGTACAAAGACTAACCTTCCAGAAAAAAACATGGGAGAAGAAAGGACATACTTTAGCCAAAAGTGGTCAAGGAAGACTGTCTGAATAAACGCTTGAGCCTTGAACTGAGGTCTAAATGAGGAGAAAAAGGAGGCTAGGAGAAGTTACCTTCCAGACCAGGAACAACACATGTGACAGCACCATCTGAGGAGGGTCGAGTGTTTAGGAAGCGTTCCCTACATGGCCGAGCTTACCTGGGTGAAACAGACAGGCTGCTGGCCTTCAAGGAGCTCAGGCTCTAGCAGAGGAAAGGAAATGCACACAGACACAGGACAAGAGGGCAGAGTGCATGCTATCAGAGAAACAGGACCAGGAAAGTCGAGCGTTGGAGCGCGGCAGAAAAGACGCCTTAGATCAGAACTCCTAACGTAAAGCAACACACAACAGGAAAGTGGGAAACAGCTTCGACCTTCTCCACAAACAAGGCGAAGGAAAAAAAAAAGGAAGGGCTACATACACAGCTCTTAACTGATAAAAGGTTAAAACAATAATTTCCCCAAGAGTAATGCCTTTTTCTAAACTGTGTGAGCAACTTATCTCCTAAATCCTCATACAAAATGCCCTGAATAACATAATAAATCCTGTCTGGGAAGGCGTCTCTGCCACACCCGTAGAAGCATCGCTACGCCAGCCCCTGGCTGAAGCGGAAGCATGGCACTAGCATGACAGGCAGCGCCATCACCCAGCCTCCGTGTGACCTCTCGCATCACTTCCCACTCTGCAAGTGAACTGTGTGTACTTCTACTGCACACGCAGAGCTGTTTCCCATCACCCAGAGTTCCCCTTGACCCAGAAGGCCTCCCTTACCATAGCACCCAAATACTTCTAGCTAAATAATATGCATTAATCAAGACAGAGCTCAGATGCATAATTTCTAAGAAGTCTTCCCTGAATTTTCAGGCCAAACTAAGTTCCTTTTACTGAGTTAACATTATACCCTGTTCATGTCTTGTCACTTCATTTCCTACATTTTACTAAAATTATCTATTTATGTGTCTTTTCTTCAACTAGAGTAAAAGCTCCTGGAGGAAAAGCCATGTCTTATTTATTTTTGTGTCTAACGCACTTGTCCCACTAAAAGTTTATTAAGCTTTTGCAAGTCTGATAAAACCTACTGAATAACTAACTTGAGTTACAGATGGCTTTCTAGCTCATTAATGTTTCTTTTGGAGAGGATATCCTGAATATCAGTTGCCTACCTTTTTCACAGTCTGTAGTACAGACTCTTCAAAGCTGAGGTCATTAGTAAGTGCCCAGTGACCCCCTGGTCTGCACTGTGGACAGAGAAGCTCCGATTCCTCTGCACACGTGTTAGGGGAATGGTGGCAAAACGAAACTGTCCTGCAGGAGTCAAACGGTCTTCCGTAAATCCGCACGTGGGTGGGGGCCACTGAGTCTCAGCGGAAGTGCTCCATAATCAAGGGTTCACAGCCCTCCGTCCCTCACTATCACTTGCACAAGTAGCCCATTCTCACAAATATTCTCCAATGCACACAGTGAATTCTTAACTGAGGACCCACCCTCTAGAATAACAACCTACTCCCACATATTGAGAATTACTGTTCTAACAAATATTACTCCACTTTGAAAAGATCACATAATCTGATGTATTAATCTGCTATGAGCATGTTTATAACTTAGAACAACTCCTTCCTTAAAAAAGAAGTGATAAAAGTCAGCATACAAAATGTGACTTATACAATGGTCAGACACTCCGCTGAATTCAAACCATAATCCATACTTCCAATTTTTGCCCTAAAATCTGGTTGCTGGTCACAGTGAAAGGAATGACAATCTGTTGCATCATTCTGATTCAGGTTTATTATTCTACTTATGCAAAGTATCCTCTTTTCAAGAAAAGTAGTGAGAATGAAACTCAAGTTTTCTTAGGCAGTTTAATCCCTTAACTGAATAACACAACCATTACAAATATTCAAGGGGAATCCAAATTCTACTCTATGGAATTCAACTTGTCTTCTTCTGAATGTCTGTACCTCTAATATCCTTATTTTATGCATGTGTCTCTCCATCTCCAGCCTGCAAACTCCTTGAAGACTGGAACTGTTCTTAATCATATAATACAGTGCCTCGCATATAACAGACACTAAATCTAATTGAATATAGAAAGAACAGGAGAAAGGAATTGAGAAAGCCAGAGTGAGTGGGACAGAGCAAAGTTTGGGAAGGTGGAAGCAAGCAAGAGGAAACTAGCACCAGAGTCATAAAGGTTATGGGGAGAGAAGCAATGGATTACGGAGACTATTAAGCAGGTTAGGGTCAGGTAATTCTGAAGAGACATGAAAAATCTAATAGCCTTATTTCTCTGGCATAAAATTTATTTGTGGTTTTTGTACAAAGAGTAAGGACAAATTAAAGCTCTAAATATCTAAAGCCAACCTTGTTTTATTTTTTAAATACTACTCAAAAGATTTTAATGTGCTCAAATGGGTAGCACTTAGCATTTTCATTGAATAATTTGCCCATCTCTAGCTACAGTACAATGAAAACACTAATGTAGTCCATTGTGAAGCCCTTCTGCTGACGTCCATTTCACAGATATTTACTCCAGCCCCAATATTGAAGCCAGTGCGATATTTTTAGTGCTAAGTTTTCGGAAAGCTCAGCTTTCTTCCTGTAGTTATAAGAGATCTGAGTCACTCAACTCCTAATGCCATTTTCAAAACACTGGCACACGACATCACCCTGATGTGACAAGAGCCATAATATCTCCAACTGAAAAATCAGGCTCTTTCTTTCTAGATACTAACTACTGCTAAAAAGAACGGCATATGAATTACTTCCATAATCTGTCTGCAAACAGTTGGTAAGTGTTCAGTCTTGCTTCAGCTAAAGGAGTTAATTGTTTACAAAATGCAATTATAATCAGGAGCTGGTTGAATAATTTGCATATGCTGGTTTCCCATGTATCTATATATCTATATCTATTTATCTATCTATGTTTGCACGTATTATTCTCCGGTAAGGCATCTACTCATAGCTTGGCCGATTTATTTGGGTGAGTTTGTTCCTTACTGCAAAGTTTTACTAGTTTTTTAAATAATCGGAATGCAAGTCTTTCTTCAGCTATGTGTTTCGCAAATCTTTTCTCCTGGTCAGAGGCTTTTCATTTCACTCTTTGAACACTGTCATTCACAGAGTGGACATTGTAAATTTACTAAAACCCACACCACCATTTTTCTTTCATAAATAACTTTTAAAAAAGTAACCAGGAGCCTAGATTCTGGTCCCTGACATTGTCACTTAATCTAAGGGCCTCAGTTTCCAGAACTATAAATGACATAGTTCAGTAAAATCAGAGTACATTCGTTGTACAAATGCTTAATGCCTGAGCTGTTGCCAGGCTCCAAAATTTAAATATTTTAATGATTTGAGGTGAACACAATCTTCCTGATTTCAGTAGACTGTACGGAAACCCCAACAAAGAGCACCCTCCTCCTCAGGGCTTTCCCTCAGACACCTGCTCCCCAAGCCCCGCCCACAGACACAGGCTTGGGAGTCACAGCTGCTCTCAGCAACTTCTGGCTTCACCCCAGTTTCCAGCACGAAGCTGATAAACAATGGGGTCAGCCCACTGAAAGCAGGGCAGTGCCTGAGGAGGAAAAGGGAGATTCCAGCAAGGTCTTAGCCTGCAAAAAAAAAAGTTTTAGGAAAAAAACAAACAAATCTGTGTGACCTTGGGCAACCTGCTTTACCTCTTTAAGCTTCAATTTTTCTATTCAAAAAGGATAAAATACCAGCTCTTAGGGCTGGTGTGAGAGTTAAATGGATAATCCACATAGTTTTTCATACATATTATTCATCACTATTCATGACTAGACAGTGGAATCGACTGCCTTCTGAATCAGTTACTCAATCTGTTTCCGCAGAGACCTGCCCACCTGTCAGGTGCTGAGGGGATTCGATGTCAGTAGATGCCTCGAAGCTCTCTTCTACTTCACAGATTCACTGAAACCATGCAGCTGTATGGCCACCACGGGCTGTGTGCACAACCACACCAAGCTGGTCACACCACCTTTCAGTCTGAACCCAAAGCACTAAGTTGGCAGCAGAAGTGGGTTAGGTGGGTCAGTGTGCAAGTGCTCCTAGACACGGGACTCCGGGCGGGGCTTCGCAGAGCACCTGCAGACCACCCACCACGACCTACGGGAATAAAGTCCAGAGGCTGGAGGGACTGAACTTCACAACACTGAGAACAGCTATGAAAATCTGACAGTCCCATACCCATGTAAATGTTCAATGAACGTTAACTCCTATCATCATTATTAACACATCACAGGAGCAGTCTCCAGGAATTATCACAAAAGTTCCAAGGACTACATTCTTCTAGGCACCCTCTCTGTCCCTTAATGCCCCCGACAAAGTGTGGGTCTCCAGATTTCACTAGAGGTCAGTGTCGGGAACATTTACATTCCTGCAGTCAGTTAAACCATGAGTGAGATGTCTTAATCTAGCACAAACGCATTTGATTTGATTTCCTGCCACTACGCCAAGTAAAGCAGGTAAAGAGGAAGCAAGCCTGAGTGGCCATGGTGCTGCCAGAGGAGGCGTCTGATGAACCTCTGGGAGGAAAGGAGAGACTCCCAGGGGAAGGGAAATTCCCTCCCCTCAAATAAGATGGGTTATTTCTGGGTTTCCCAGGAGTTCTGATCTGTACATCCGCCATATGCTGGAATCCCACACGTCATGCACCTGTCAGCAGATAAAATCCCCGAAAGTGTGGGTGTGAGTGGGGAGGAGGAGGGGCTTCTCATGACTCCCCCTCACTCCTGCAAAGCAATGCTCACTGTCCTCCTGACTCCCCTTTAGGCTAGCATGCAGGCAGGAAGGCAAATCTAAGGAGACATTTAGAGTTTGACTATGGGTATTATGAAATTTTAAGTCTATGATAGAAAGGGCAGTGTAGATGAGGTTTAACAGTCAGATAGGCACTTACAAAATTTAAATTTATTACCTAATGAACATATAAAACATGCTCAACCTCATTTGTAATCAGGGAAATGTAAGTAAAATGAGATGCTATTTATCACCAATCAGAATGGTAAAGACTTAAAAGAGATAATGTCTGCTGTTGGTGAAGGCATGAGGGAGAGAGGGTGCTCAGGTACCCTCCTGGAACGGGCACACACCTGCAGTCTTTCTAGAGAGCAATTGAGTCGTACCTGCAACAACCAGACCGTGCGTGGCTCACCAGATCAGTCTGGAAATCTACGTGTGTGCTTCGGCTTATCTGTGCAAAAAAGACTATTCTTTATAATATTTGCAGCAGCAAAAAAGGAAATGGAAATTGCTTTTAGAATCTTCAAAAGAGAAATGCAAATGTAAATTATACTATATCCATGCCATAAAATACTGTGTGCAATTAAAAAGAGTGAGAAATAGTTTAATGTAGTGTTCACAATAGATTGTTTAATGAGAAAAGCAAGTTGCCAAACCGGATATACGCAAAGTTCCTTTTGGAAAAGATGACACATTTCTCCTGAGAATTAGAATTCATGGGCAGTAGAGGTCCATTTTATATTAATTTAAATATTTTAAAGAATAAGAGACAGAAAACTCCATCTATTTTTTGTCTGTGTGTTCTCTAAGTAATACAGAACTGCTTACCTTCCCAAATCAAATCCGTGACTAGCTTTATAAGACAATTTCTCAGTAGTTCTGTTCATTCATTTAAAGGTCTTAAGAGATTTGATAAAATAAATAATGTTCTCAACCAAAAACCGTTTTAGTTGACTCATGTACTTGGAAACACTGAAATGACGAACATATCAACAATATTTGCTAGGGAAACAGAACACTATTATTATAAGGCTATCTCAGAGAAAACCCACTTGGGGCTTTTCTATTACATTTGGTTCATCGTTTGTCAACAACAATCATTATTTTAAGAACGCCAGCCTGTTTCTAATCAATCTCCTCCCTCTATCTGGCTACCACTTAAAATGCTATTGATATATCATTGTGGATAAAGTCTTCTTCTTAGCATGCTGGCTCTAGACAACCTTTTCAAACACACGCTTTACTAAACCACTTAGGAAAATATAATTACACATAAAAGTGTTAATAGAGAAATAAATAAAATCAAGTCAAATCTACATAAAAACTGGGCGGCCTTTAGCCTGTGGCATTGCCCCTCAAGAGCAAAGGTTATGCACCCATCACTTAATGGTCAGCCCTACTATCCAAAGACATTTACAGAATCAAATTAAGCCTTCCGATCCTCAAAAAAAGTATCAGCATATAACTTTATTTACAACATGACTGCTTTGCATGTAAATATGCAAGATTTCTATATATTTGAAACATTTCAAAAAGATAAAACAAAAAATCCTCAAGTCATGAGATAATTATTTTCCTTGAAAAAACAAATGAGAATAAAATATTGTATTCTCTTCAAACTTTAAATATCAAAGGTTTTCCCCTCAATGCCCAATTATTCTATGAATCAAATTAAGACAAAGGAGTTTTAATGAAGAAGGAAGAAATCCCATTTCAGTTAAACTTCAAGGATTTCAAATAAAAACATCCTGGTATATAATACCAACTCTGAATAGTATCTATGAGAAACATGAGTTTTCACCCAAACTTGAGGTAACACCAGCCTCGGTGCTAATCCCACAGTTTGTATAACCAAATTTTACTTCATTCAATCTCCCTCTTATCTTCTAATATTCTTTCCTGTCCAACCTTCATCTTATTCTACAATATTTTCACAAAGTGTTAGTGGGGGAATTGTAAAGACAGCATTGTAACAATGTCCCTAAGATAAATTATAAACTAATTTTAATCTCTATTTTCCAAGAACCTTGAAGTTAGAATGATGAAGGACCGCTGCCTGCATATGGAATGACAGGAAAATGGCACTAATTAAGAAAGCACCGGGGATAACTCTCTATGGGGGTACTGGCTAATCCAAAATTAATCTTCTAACTTCTGAAATGAACATTTTTAATATATTAGATAGAAATATATAAAGGGAAACATGATCACTTAATTCTTGATAGTGAATTTTTACATTAATGTTTAAAAATGTAAACAGTTTATCTACAAAGTACTAAATAAGCCAAATTAGAAATCAACCTAGAAACATGAGAATGTTGTTTATTTTCTATTGAATGCTATTAATTTTCACTCTTTATAGTCACTGTATTTCAAAATATAAAAATTAGTACATGGCTGAAGTGGAGTAAGATTAGACCTTAACAGACTGCACTCATGAATTCAACACCACAGTTTCGTACTATAAATTTTTTAAGGAAACACAAATCACAGGAGTGGAGATTAGAATTCAGTGCTTGAGTTCAGGTGACGTGGGACCAATCACACTCAAGCACCCAGCAGCTGGATCCCAGTCGCTTACGCCACTGGTGTCTGTAGAGGAAGAGGCCACAAGCCCAACGGGCACCCTAAATTCATCTCACAGCACTTAGGACTCAGCACACACTTGGCATATGACTGTATTTAGGTCAAATGCAGTACGCACTGTGATGTCACACAGTGTTACTTAATCCCTGCAATGACTGAAACTGTTTATTCCCACCTAAAACTAAGTGACCTTAAAGGAACCTGTGTCATTCTCAGAATTAAGCATAGTGCTAAAAATATAGTCGGTACACAAACATTTCTTAACTAAATGAAATGGATTAACATACAAATATGCTCTCTTCCTGGGCAAGCTCACCCAGCACAGAGCCTTCGAACACAGCAATTAAACACAGGTCTGACTCACTCACCTTTTCCTGTCAATTATTTCCCTAAAATTGTTCCTTGTCTATTTCTAGGGCCAGGACCCTAGTTCAAGCTTTATCTCCTCAAATTAGATGTACATATCATAGATCCTTCACTGTTCTTATTTGCATTTTATATAGCTTACTGCCAGCTTAATCTTCCTAATTCAAAGTTCAGCTCACGCCATTCCCTAGCTCGATGATTCTCCACTGCCTTACAAAATTTAAGTCTACACTGCTCGGTGTTTCTAGGGAGGTTCCCCAAGGCCTGCTCTCCAGCTGCCTCTCCAACCTCACGTTCACTGTGTAACAAGCATAGTCCAGATTCCGCTCACATCTATACTTCTTGTTTTCGTGAATGTCAAAATGCTATGCTTCCTACTTTCTACTCCTGCAAATCCCACTCTTTCAAACTTTCCCTGAGTTTGAGAGACACTTAGTTTGAGACACTCAGTTTGAGACACTCTCAAACCCAGGGAAAGTGAATTAAAACTAGCATTTCCTGGTGACCCCACTTTGTTGAACGTGAACTGAAACTAGCATTTCCCAGTGATCTACTGTGTTGAACTGAGGAGCCCAGCAGGAGATTGATGCAAAGAAGAATAAGAATCAAAGTTTCTTAGAATTTTCATTCAAGCAGGAAGAGAAGATGCATGCCCCTATGATTTAACATGGAATATCACTAAACAACATCACAGTGGATGCTACACTCAGGGAACCAGAGATCACTTCCGACAGGGTAAGTAGAGATATCATGAGGAAAATGTCACTTACACCCTGGCTTCAACAGGCCAAGATCATGAGGGCTTCCTAAGTAAGCTCGAGAAAAGACACTGGAAGCGCTCTCATACTTCATTTGGCCATGCATCATGTACTGTGTTAAGCAGTTTCTTCCATCGTTTTTGTTTAGCTAGTGCTGTGTATATTTATATCCTCGATAGGGCCTAGTCCAATAGGAAACACGAGATATACACTTACAGAACAGGGAGTAGAATGTTCCCACCTTGCATAGTTACCGTGACAATTGAGATAATGTGTGCAAAAGTAGTTGTTACGTAACAGAAGCTTGAAAAATGATAGGTCACTTCATGTTTGGTACACAGCTCTCTGTGACAGGCAGTTCTAAGGTGGCCCCCAAGACTCCTGCCTCCTGGTTTATACAGCCTATACAATCATCACTCTGGAGTATGGGCAGGCCACGTGAATATGATGGATGTCATGGCTGCGACTAGGTTGTGCTTTAGGCAAAGGTGAAGGGATTCCACAGCTGTAAGGTTGCAAACCAGTCTGACCTCAAGTTAATCGAGGGGAGACTATCCCTGGTGGGCCCGACCTAATCAGGTGAAGCCCTAAAAGAAGGCCTGGGCCTTTCTTAAAGTAGAGAGAGTCTCCTGCTGGCCTTGAAGAAGCAAGCCCACATGGGTTCTACTGCTGCAGGCAAATCAATTCTGCCAACAACCACATGAGTTTTGAAGAGAACCCCAAGCTTCAGATGACACCAAAGCCCTGACTGCAACTTGAATTACAGCCTCATGAGACCCTGAACAGTGTGGACTAGCTAAGCCATCCCCAGACTTTGATCCGCGGAAACTATGAGATGATAAATGTTGTTGTTTTTAGAGGTTAAATGGTTTGGTAACTTGTGATGGAGCAATAGGGAACTATAATAATATACTTACTACCTCTACTTTCTCTCAAAATTCCTTCCCTTCTCAAATATATTTTTCAATCATTTTAGTTTGCTAAAATAGATCATGTAAAAACATAAGAATGAAACAACAGTATTATAACGTTCTTCCCTCCCCATCTTTCTCTCCCCTCCACACACACATTTTATAAATACAGAAAGTGTCTGACTGGAAAAGAAACATAACTAGAATGCCAAAAGTATTTGTTTGGAACATGTCTCCTCATCTGTAAAATGGATATAATAATAGCATCATCCTTACAGGGTTCATATAAGGATTAAATAAATTTGTATGAGTAGGCAATTTAAGTGCCTGCTATTCAAAGTATGGTGGAACCAAGGGCACTGTCTGGATGTTTTTTTAGAAATGCAGATCAGGTCTCATACTAAACATAAAAAAAAAAAAAGACTTCATTTTAACAAGGCTTCGGGTAACACATGTGTACATTTAAAGTTTGAGAAGCACTTCATTAACTAGTGCTTGCCACGTATAAGTGCTATGTGACCATTATATCTTCTTTAAAACCTCATTTCTTTTAGATATCCTCTACCTTCTTTTTATTTGAATATAACAAATTTTCACTTGCAAACTGGTTTCTGTAGCAAAAGCTGCTAGTGGTTTTCTTCTCTAATCTGGCTATAAATTAAGGAATTAAAAGAAAATAAGCTTCTCGTTAAGTTTAAGACTATTTTGCTCTCTCCTTATGATGAGTTAAAAGTAGTATTATACAGCTAATGGTCACTTGAACTAAGGGGAACATCTTTTTTAGATAACATTTTAAATACCAATCCAAATACAAAAACAAAAAAAAATGCAGACTATATTAAAGATAAAAAGTAAACCAATCAAGAGTAAAGCTTACCTAATATTACTGTGAATCTGGAATTTTACAATTACCTGGGCACGCGCCCTAAAGGAAATCATACTGTACTTGCTATCTGTTGCCTTCTTGTAACTTACTATCCATGTTACAAGTAAGTAAATACAGCAGGTCCTTGAATAACATAGTTTTAATGTTCAACATCATTCTGTTATAACATTGATGAGATACCATAAGAATTTAACTCTCCTTTGTAATTAGCCCTTGGTAAAATTGGTTTCATTATACATTGCTTTGCTTATACCTATAGAACCTATAGGTATAAGAACCTACCAATGACATTAAATGAGGCCTAATTGCACCAGTAGGAGGTCAACCAACAGAAAGTCAGTTTGCAATTCAGATGAGCAGTACCAGTGCACCTCAAATTTCAAAAGCAGGAGCAATGCGGAACATGTGGGAGTATGTAAGCCTGACAAGGTAATTTTAAAATAATCCCTTTAATGATGCATTGATGAAATTAACTTTCTGCTAAGATTCCTTGCATTCAAATTAATACTATTTAACACACTTCATTTTTTGAGCAGCACTTGAAAAAATATGCTAAGATACCTTAATTCATTTTACTTTAGATCTTTCCCCTAAAATTAAAAGCAATTTTAGTCCTTTTAAATCTGTATCCGTTTTTAGTTAAATTACAAGCTAAGGCAAGACAATTTAGAGTGACTTGAACTGCCATTTTTGCTTTGACAGGCAAATTGTTGAAAATAATTAAATAAAAGAATACTCCAATCCCCCAGCAGGAAACATTTCTATGCCACCTCCAGCTCTAACTTTTGATGCTTGCGTTGACAGAAATGTCAATTACCGAACTAATAATAAAGTGTATTGAAAATGTATGAAATGCCCGATCTATAAAAGAAAGAAACTATTACTTCTTACTCTGTGTTTTTTGTAGCTTTTTTAATTTAAGGTGATGGCTAATGCATTTTCAAAAGACAAAGTACATCTCAAGTAGTGAAAAACTGCTAAGAAGTGAAAAAATGTTAGAGAAAAACAGAAATCTGATGACTCGTTTTTATTCAGGCCATGCATAAAAATGATAAATGGAAAATTTTATGTGTTTTTTACAATGTTAATTCCAGAAATGTTACCTGTTTTTTTCTAGTCTTCCTCAGTATTGAATTCTTTTGAGGCATTATAAAAGGAAAAATCTCCATTCATTATTATAATATATAGTATTTATTATTAATTGTTCATTCATTATTATTCATACTATTGCCTGAGCAGGCAAGGCCTCCTTGAGAAGGTGGTGTCTGAGGAAAGACTGGAAAAACAGGGGACAGAGAAGTGTGGCAATCTAGGAAACCCCCAGAGTGGCGTGTCCGCAGAATGGCAAAGGACACATGTGGGATCACTGAGGCAGAGAGTGGTAGGAAATGAGGTTGGGAAGCTAAACATCAGAGAGCAAGATCGCATATGGCCTTGTAAACCACGATAAAAGGACAGAGCTGGCTGCTGAAATGAGAGGCCGACAGAGGGAGGGTTTTAAGCTGAGAAGTAACGTGAACTGACACGTTTCAAAAGGACGACTACAGCTGGTGTGTGGACCAGAGACCAGGGAGGCGGGAACAGGACGGCAGGCAGGGGGATCAGGTAGGAGGCACTGCAATAATCCAGCACAAGAACCGACAGGCCCAGAGGGAGGCCGGGTTCTGGACTCTGAGAAGTTGCCACTGGCTGACAGAGAAAAGACCAAGGGCTCCGCTGCAGGAGAATCAGATTTGAATAGACTCTTGCCCAAGAAGATACACAAGTGGCAAATGGCATATGAAAAGATATACATCATTCATTGTGAGGGAAATGCAAATTAGTACTACAAAATACCACTATACACACCCAAAATGGACGAAATTTTTTACACTGACAATGTCAAATGTTGATAAGGTATGGCACTGACTCCTGTGGTTGATAAAGATGGAAAACAGTACAGCTACTTTGAGATACAGCTTAGTAGTTTCTTATGAAGTTAAGCATACACTTACCATAAAACCCAGCCAGGTTTTTACCCAAGAGTAACGAAAGCAGTATTTTTACCAAAGACTTATACTCAAATACTGAGAGAAGCTCTATTCCTAACAGCCAATAGCTAGAAACAGTTCCAAGGTCCATTAACTGGCGACTAGACAAACAGATCGTGGTGTATCTTTACAACAGATACTACTCAGCAACAAAAAGGAACCAAATACTTTTACAACATCAACAAATCTCAAAAGTATTATGCTAGTAAGGGAAGATGCCACACACAAAAGAATGTGTACTGTATGAAACTGCAGAAAAGGTACCCACGCAGACAGAAACCAGGTCAGCAATTGCCAGAAACCACAGTGAGGGGGGCAGGACAGACTCTGAAGGGTACGAGCGAAGCTTTTCCATAATGGACATGTTTCCTATAGTGACTCTGCTGGTGGTTATCCAGATTTGTCAAAATTCAATAAACTATACACTTAAAACAGGTGAATTCCACAGTACATAAATTGTATCTTCATAAAGTTTTTTTAATGAAACACCAGAATAATGTCTAGCATATATACATACATATGGATATATATAAATACTCAATATCAGATAAAAATAACTATTATTTTATGGCAATCCAAAAGAGAAAAGATTGAGAACTTTAAGATGTTTTTTTCAAAGATGATATGAATCCAGAAATTTATTTATTTATTTATTTTTTTAAGGTTTTATTTATTTATTTTCAGAGAGAGGAGAAGGGAGGGAGGAAGAACAATGTATGGTTGCCTCTCACATGGCCCTCACTGGGGACCTGGTCCGCAACCCAGGCATGTGCCCCGACTGAGAATCGAACCGGGACCCTCTGGTTCCCATCCCGCGCTCAATCCACTGAGCTACACCAGCCGGGCCAGAAATTTATTTTTAATAACCCCTATTCTATCAGCAGATAAGGAAGGGCCTAGAGTTAAAGCTCTGTCACTGAGCTCCAGGTTCTACGAAAAGAGGACTGAGCCCAGAGCCAAACGAACTGCGACTCCCATGAGGTTGGTCAGCATCTCTCAGCAGCATCCAGGCAGCGAACAGAGCAGACATCACACTGTTTCAGAAAAGCGAGTGGTAAGCATTACGTAAGACACCAACAAAAAGTCAGAAGTGAATAATGCCACACGAGAAGTAGGACATAACATTTCACTGAAAGTCTAACAGCACTTGAGAGAATTTGAAACTTCTCATTAAACACTTCAAAACGACTTCAAATAAAATAGGAGGCAAACAGCAAAGCGAGGCTGCCAAACGCAAATAGTTGCATAAGAGGTACCAGGGACTGTACAACCGAGACACTCCAAGACCCAAGTTCTCTCTGCACCTAGCAGGATCTAGCCTGAGAGTGGCAGAGTCTAGGAATAATCCCCACTCCTCCCCCACGGCTCGCACACGCCCATACACTAACACACACACACTCCATTGAGGATTCTAAGTAAAGCAGCGATACAAAGAAAGGGAACTGAGTAAGTGTCCCTTCTTACCCTCTTCTGCTTCATCCTCCTGGGGCGACATTGGGGCCCCTCCACTAGTAGGAGTGACTGGCTGCTCCTTCTCAGACTCTCGCTGGAGACTCACCACCTCATAGATTGCATCTCCAGCACTGGTGTGACCTTTCCCCTCAGACTGAGAAAGACATAAACATGTGTTTCAATGTCAGAAATGAGAGGGAATCCCCGGAAGATTGTGTTTCAATGGCTCTCTTGAAAAAGCTGGACAGAAGAGCAGCATGTCATGTTGGAGAAAATTTTGGAAGTGCTTTCTTCTTCACAAGATATTCTAAATGTACGGTTCTTCTAGCATCATGTCAATCAACGAATGAAACCTACTGACCATCTGGGGAGAAGTCAATTTTTTTTATCAGAAAAAAACAGAATCTAGGGCAGGCAGGTAAGCAAGTGTTGCCCAATTCTTAAGACTGTCTTACACTGAGGGGAAGAGGATTCAGTTAAATCCTTCAACTAACTCACAGAAGTAGATCATTTCTACCTTATAAATGGTTTACATTCTAAATGGCTTTTTTAAGGAGGAAAAACTAAGGCAACTGTCAATTAACTAAGCCAGCACCGCCTACAAAGCCCTAAAGGGCCCCCAGCCTCATGTCACACCCAGTGTGTCACCACATCCCCAACTCTGGCCTGGTTGCAGCTCCGGGAACCTTCGAATCCTCTCCCAGCTCAAAGGTGTAGGGACAGCCTTTCCTCTCTGCCAGGAGAGCCTTCCCTCCTCCTCTTGGCTGAGCCCCAGCAGTCCTGGACCTTTTCGCTTCCAAAGAGAATCTGACCTGAGTTCCTAAGTGCCCCATGTTTCGATTCTCATCATACCCTGTTCTTCCTTCACTGAACTCACTATAATGTAATTACACATTTATTATCATGTTCATTTGTTTAATGGCTGTCCTGTCGACTAAAAAGTAAGTGCCGTAAGGGTAGAGACTATGTTAATTTCAATCAGAAATAATACAGTGCTGTACCAGTCACTGTATTATTAAGTACTCAACAAATATCAGTGGAAAGATGACTGGTAATGGTTACCTTCTTCCTTCACTACAAAACAAAAATTATGTAATATTACCTAGTAACACTGGTAATTCCTAATTTAGAAATATCACAGAAATCCCTAATTTTGTTCATTTAATATTAAAATAATTTTATAACCTTACTGATAAGTCAAACAATATATGGGGTGGGGCAAAAGTAGGCTTATAGTTGTTTGCATGGTAAATAATACAATAATGAATAAATAATAACATAAGAATGAACTCTGTTTCGCTTACTCATAGCTGTAAACCTACTTTTGCTCTACCCTGTATTCACATAGTATTATAAATAGAAATAACTATGACAATTAGTCAGTATTACTTGAATATTTTTTCATTATAACTTTATCAAAGGTATGCTACATCTGTGCCCTGTTTGGTTTTAATTATTATATATGAAAGGAAGAAAAGTTGTTTTAGGCATAAAATCAATGTTTCTATTAAGTATGTTGATACTTTACAAGTACACATTACAGGCTTGTAGCGGGGAAAGTACACAATTAATACACTAGCTTTTTTTTTTTAACTTACATAACCTAGATGTGGATTTTTCAAATACTCTATTGACTGACTCTGTCATTTAGAGAAAAAATGTGTTGCTTTTTACTGCTTCTGAAGGAACTAGTGTAGCATTTAAAAAGAATCATGAAAAATATATACACGTTATTATATGACAAGAACGAGAAGGCCTACCTGCTTCAGCCGCATGAAGAAAGTCTCCGTGAAGGCCTTCCTGCTGAAGTACCAGAACCTCTCATTCGCGGGGTACACCCGCACGACCGTCTCCAGCAGGAAGCGGACCGGCTCCAGCACCTCCGTGACCACCATGTCCACCGCCACCGTCATGTACACTCGCTTGTCTGCAGCAGGAAGGGTCTGTGTCTTACACTGGCTTTGGCAGGCCTTGCTTATTTCAGAAAACGGTTTCCTCACTTATGAAAAAACTAAGCTTCTTTGTGATCATATGACCTTCAATGTTTAATTTGAAATGTTTTATTGTCAGTGTGATGACTAGGTAACCAAGCATTCCAAGTATGTTTCTCAACACACAGGATCCTATTTTAATCAACTGTCCAAATCTTCTGACAACTTTAATTTCTTCCTTCTCCAAATCAGTTCTTAATATAAAATATAAATAAAATAAAATTTTCAGGATGCCTTTTATACTAAAGCTATCTTTCAGATTTCCTAGTAAAACCTCTGGAAAAATCACAAAGGTGTGCTCTTTCATCTCATACAAAGAGATACTAGAAATTGTTTGTTTGTTGAGTTGCTTGAGAAAGACTATCAAATCAGAAGAGCTGCTCTACCTTCACTATATTAAATTTATATAGGAAGATGTTACTAAAATGGATATTTCAACATTATGCCTTAAGGGACTCCCCAAGAGATCTGTCAGTACCCTCATCATCCATAATATTTATTTACCCTCTGGAAAATTGCTGATCCAAGCTTTGGTGAAATAGTTCTGTGAGTTTTCACATACATTCCACATATCTCAGAGTCCTGGTAAGTGCTTTAGAGAACAACGGTATAGTGTTACCATCGAAATGTCAGTTATCATTCAAAATGTTTACTTGGCCACAGCCTGCCTTTCGTTTGAGTCTGGGATCTTCCAGGCCAGTGGCTACTGGTTTTCTAGTTTCACAATGATAGGCTGAAATACGGATTTCATTTCATTTTATTTGCACTGCTTCAGATTCACTGGAGCTTTTGAATCTGTGGCTTGGTTACTCTATACCATTATATCATTACTGCACTACTTTAAAAAAAAATTTTTTTAATTTATTGTACCCATCACTTTTGGTTCTCAGAGGAAAGATCAAATAACCAAGCCCATTAAAAGGAACATTCAATAGTGTTCTTTAAAAACATTGTACAACATTTATAGTCATCAACCACATGCCTATTAATGTCATCAAATTCAACAAAAATTGTACTGCATTCTTACTAAATACACACATTCCCCCTGCCAATTCAAGAGAAAACAGGATTCTCTAGACATTGTACTTGACTCTTAGGAGCCTGAAAGTCTAAGGGAGTAACGTAGAAAGGTAAGAGAGAATAACACAAAGCACACTGCAATATACAACTTAGTATAGTGAAAAGATCTAAGATATCCCCTCTTCCAGGGCCTCAATGTCTTCTGTAAAAATCAAACCGTAATTCATGAATCTTCTGAATAATTTATAATACCAAGAACACCATTTGAAAATTTTGGAAATCAGGTCAACATTTTGGGGTTGCATATGAAGTAATTTTAAATTTAAAATACATTATCTTTTGGATCAGAAAATTATTATAATACAGTATTACATAAAGTTTACTTTAATAAAACAAATAAATTTAAAATACATAATCTTTTACTTGAGAATTAAATGTATATTGAAATACAAAATGAAACTGAATTATGTGTTACAGTAAACAAAGAGAAAAACTGCTTTACTTATCTTTTGAAACTCTGATATTTTATTCTTCAAAATTATGAACTGGCTCATTTTTCTCATTTTTGTGCTTTCCTTCTGAATGGTTATAAAATCTAAGTTTACAGGCTGGTATTACAAGCCTGTCTCCAAAAATAAAAAGCTGTGGGTGTAAAAATTATTTATTCCTAATATATAAAAAGCTAAATTTTATATAATCATCATTTTTTCTCCCTTTTTAGCCCTCAGTATGAAATCACTTGATGTGCGATCAAATGCATGTAATTTACAGGAATGGGAACACTCTCTTTAAAGAAATTTGAGAATTATCATTTTTATGTTATTCATTAATATATTATACTTCCATATCAGTATTCACTAATGCTCCTATCTTGAACCAAAAGTCCACTGTGGGTATAAACTAAAGGATGTAAGACTTATTTTTTTTTTTAAAAAAGATCCATTATTTTCTCAACATAAATTATTGGTTGAATGACAATAAAGCATTTAGTGTGAGATTACATAACTCATGAGGTAAAACTTTAAGTTTGAAGGCAGGTGGTGGAGGGGAAAAACAAAAACACAAGAAATTTAAAAATATCTGGAAAAAGCAGGAATAAACACAATCAGAAAAATGACAAATGTGACTATATACCACTTATAAGTTCTGCTCAGCATTAGCCATGGAAAACAACACAAAAAAGTAAAGAACAAGGAAAAAGGTGTTTGTCACAAATGAAATGCCTCATATACATTACTAAGATCTAAGCTCGCAAAGGTCAAAAGACTGGAACCAAAAATGTAATGAATGAAAAAAATGAATAAACTATAATTTTTGATAAGCTAAATACTTATCAAAAATATGTGCAATTTCAGAATTTGCTTTCAGCGTTTCTTTCATAGTCTTTCATCATTTCCACAAAAAAAACAACAACTCTATAATGATGTATGAGGCACACAGCACAAATACTTCCTACGTAATCTAATAAATTAATTCATGTATCTTTGGGGAGATTCTTTCAAATAGTGGAGGTTTCCCCCAGTAGATGCAAAAGTAGGAAAAGGAACTTCAAAATCTAAAGAAGAATAACTCCTAATATTGTATGTCAACTGTAATTGAAAAATAAATATATTTTTAAAAAAGAAAATTTGAAGGACTTAAAGGAGATATAAATTGACTTCTCACAAACTTTAGAGCACCATTCTAAATAGTATTGTATTGGCTAAAAAGTCCATTGAGATTTTTGTTTTTTCCATAAAATAAAAGACACAATTTTGGATTTCACCAATAACTTTATTGATTTGGATATTTTGAGTATGCTGGCTATCTCCCACATGGTATAATGCTGATTGTTCTCAATTGCTGTCTCACTGTGATTGCTGTCAACTTCAACGGGTCTATCCAACAATGGAGCATCGTGCAGTGAGAAATCTCCATCATGAAACTTCACAAACCACTTTTAACACATTCAGCCAGTCACAGCACCGTTTCCAATACAGCATAGATCTTTCTTTTTTTACGTTTCAGGCAGGTTTTTACCCTTCTTGAAATAATAAAGCATAATATGCCAAAAATGTTGCATATTTTCTTCCATCTTCAATATTAAAATGGCTACACAAAAATTCCCCAGTTTTGGTGTTTTGTAAATGCATACTGATATGACAGCTGTCACAATACAATCCAACAACCAAGCGCTACTAGAGTCATTTTATGGAAAAAAAATTCACCAATTTTGATTAAGTTTTTTAAATGCACAGTGATAATGACAGCTGTCACAATACAATCTAACAAAAGTGTTTCGAATGAATTAAAGACAACTAAGCGCTACTAGAGGTATATACGGAAAAACACTGAACAAGTTTTTTGGCCAACCCAATATTAGATAAATAACAATCTTAAAATTCAAATTCCAAAGCCAATGTCAGTAAATGTTATGTTCTGCATTTCTTTTACCTTTCTGGCTAAAGAGAGTGTCTTTTTTTTAAAGAATATTTTATTGATTATGCTATTACAGCTGTCCCTGTTTTTCCCCTTTCCCCCTCCACCTGGTACCCTCATTCCCTCCAGCAATACCCCCCCTCAGCTCATGTCCATGGGTCATGCGTGCATATAAGTTCTTTGGCTACTCCATTATCTATACTGTTTTTAACATCCCCGTCTATTTTGTACCTACTAATTTGTGCTTCTTAATTTCTGCACCTTTTCGCCCATTTTCTCCCTTCTCCCTCCCAACTGATAACCTCCAAATTATCTCTGTATCTATGATTCTGTTACTGTTCTGCTTGTCTGCTTTGTTATTTGGATTCAATTGTTGATAGCTGTGAACTTATTGCTATTTTAATGTTCATTGTTTTGATCTTCTTTTACTTATATAATTCCCTTTAGCATTTCATATAACAACGGCCTGGTGATGATGAACTCCTTTTAGCTTTACCTTGTCTAGAAAGTACTTTATCTGCCCTTCAATTCTGAATGATAGCTTTGCTGGATAGAGTAATCTAGGTTGTAGGTCCTTGCTTTTCATCACTTTGAATACTTCTGCCAGTCCCTTCTAGCCTGCAAAGTTTCTTTTGAGAAATCAGCTGATAGTCTTATGGGAACTCCCGTGTAGGTAACTCTCTGCTTTTCTCTTGCTGCTTTTAAGATTCTGTCTTTATTTTTGACCTTTGGCATTTTAATTATGATGTGTCTTGGTGTGGTACTCTTCGGGTCCATCTTGTTTGGGACTATCCGTGCTTTCTGGACTTGTATGTCTATTTCCTTCACCAAATTAAGGAGGTTTTCTTTCATTATTTTTTCAACAAGTTTTCAATTTCTTGCTCTTCCTCTGCTCCTTCTACCATCCCCATGATTCGGATGTTGGTATCTTTAAAAGTGTCTGAGAGGTTCCTAAGCCTGTCCTTGTTGTTTTGAACTCTTTTTTCTTCCTGCTGTTCTGATTGAATGCTTTTTCTGTCCTTGTGTTCCAAATCATTGGTTTGATTCTTGGCTTCGTCCTCTCCATTGTTAGTTCCCTGTAAATTTTTCTTTATTTCACTTAATGCAAACTTCATTGCTGCCTGGATCTCTTTTATGGCATTGAAGTACCCAATGAGTTCCTGGAGGATCCTGATAACCAGTGTTTTGAACTGTGCATCTGATAGGTTGGTTATCTCTGTTTCATGTAGTTCTTTTTCCAGGTTTTGTTCTGTTCTTTCACTTGGGCCATAACTATTTGTCTCCTCAATTTGGCAGCCTCCCTGTGTTTGTTTCTGTGTATTTGGTAGAGCTGCTTTGATTCCGTCTTAGTGCACCTGTTATGTTGTATGGTACAGAGCCTTAGGTAACTGCCAGGATGGGGCAGACTGTGTCACAGCTCTGTTGCTCTGTGTGGGGGAGACACTGCAGAGAGAATAATGCCACTGCCTGGCCCCTGGAGTTTTGCCCAGGAAGAAGCTGTCTCCCCACTCACATTTCACTTTCTCCCCATATGCCACTGGTGCCCTTCCAGCTGTTGCCCTGGTGCTGAAACCCAGAGGTGGTGGGTGGGTGTGAGTCCTAAATCCATTGCAGGCCCTTTAAGAGGACACAGTTTCTTCCACTGTCCTAACCCCCACTGGTTTTTGTAGCCAGAAGTTATAGGGACTTATCTTTCCGGCACTGGGACCTTGGGCTGGGTGGTCTGGACTGGGGCTGGGATCCCTCACTCCCCAGGTACCTCTCCCATTTTTTATCCACCACATGCAGATGTGGGACCATCCATTCCTGTCTCCATGCCTCTGTGCGCCACTCTGCACCTCCGCCCTCCTACTCATCTGGATAAATGTGGTTTCTTTAAATCTTGGTTGTTAGACTTCCACACAGCTCGATTTTCTGACAATTCTGAGTGATATTTGTTTTGTAGTGTAGCTGTATTTTTTGCTATAGTTGTGCACAGAGGCAAGGCCTGTTTACCTATGCCTCCATCTTGACCAGAAGTCCTCTCTAAAGAGTGTTATTCATACTGAATCTGTGCATTACCTTCTGTTGTGCCTCAATATGATAGTATTTAGTGTCAATCATATGTGTAGTGATTATGTAAAAACACATAAGATTTAGCATGTATTAATGCACTGTACACATTAACATAGAATATTATTTTCCCTGCAATGGACCATTCTCCTTGTGCTAAAGAAATAGTATTGGACATAGAAATTCAAAATGTATAGTAAGAAAACTATATCAGATACATTTACTGTGCTTAACAACACATATGTCAAGACTAGGCTAAATTTCATAGTAAAATCTATTACTAAAAATACTCTATTTTAAATGAGCAGCAGATTTAAAAAACATGGTAAAACAACATTATCTGTAATATAAAGTTTTAAGCAAATAACAAGGAATCTCTTAAGAAAAGTTACCTTTTGGGGTTTCTTCATTAAGTGCCAGAAATATGGGTACATTGGGGTTCCATATCCCGGTGATGACATAGGCCCTCCCATCACAGCTCTTTCCCATGGACTCCTGGGAAAGTTCGAAAAGGAACAGATACATCGAGAAAATCATCATCTCAAACAATAAATGTATCTTACTTTAAACAATCCAATTTACTAAAATTTGGATTTATACTCAAAAGGGGGCTTTATTTTCTTCATAAATTTTTTTCACCCTACAAAAACATTTCTTTAAATATTAAATTCTCCTACAGCTTTCTTCAAAGAGTTTCTGTTTAGGGACATGTACGTCTTAGTTAAAAGAGGTATACTCTTCCATGCTGGATGACAAAAACATAATATTGCTATGAAGCAAAAACAGTATGGTGGGGGAAACTGCTACATGCTAAGAGAGAAATGGAAAAAACAATTTTTAAAATTCTTTAAAATAATGAGTCATGCAGTCAAAAAACAAAGGCAAATTCTGGGAGGCAGGAAGGGGGAACGAAGCAGAGAGAGGCCAAGAAGAGACGAGGAGGGAGAAAGGCAAAGAGGGAAAAGGAGAGGAGGGAGAGAAGGAAAGAAAGGGGCTGACAGAGACTTTCCAAAGCTTTCAAAGCTTGTTAGAATAAAGTGTACAAAGGTGAAACTTGTTCTCAAAAGTGGTTACATATTTGGATGGGTCATAGAAGACACAGAAGCATTAGCGTCTTCCTCTAGGAGGCACGGAAAGGAAGCCAGTTTACAAGGCATAGGACACTGGGTGATTACAAAGAAATAACTTTGTAACAGCCGAAGCTCAGTGACCACGTATTAACTTACTGTGCAGATGAACATTACTGGGTAATAACAAATCGCAGCTGTTGACAACTGCAAACACAACCCCCACCTGACCACCTGTGCATTGTACAGGTCAGCCCACCTCTTTCCGGGGCCTCAGTGCTGACCAGCCCCTTGATTTCAATATGGACTCTTAACGGTGGAGACTGCACAGGGCCTCAGAAGTTCACACCAGGCCTGTTATTCTATAATCTGAATTTAAGTTTATGGAAAAATCTCTGCCAGAGATACATCTTAACCTCTTAAACTCAGAAAGACCATGACTAGTTAAGACTTAGGAGCTTCTAAATGTTCAGTGTCTCTGAACTACCTCCTCCAGAAATTCTCAGGGCTCCAACATTTTCTGGATTGCCTTAGGCAAAAGCACTTGCATCACTGCTGTGTTGTAAAGAGGGATGGAGGACAGATAGATCGATAGCTAATTTGTTTTCACATTCAACGTAACTGGCTGTCCTTACCTGACCTATCCATGCAGTACTTCCTCCACATTTCTGTGGCCCACTGGACCAACCGGACGACAGCACTTAACCCACTGCTGTAGTTACAGACTTACAGGCTCTGTTTCCACCACGAGACTATGAACCCACAGGTGGTAAGAGCTGTGTTCCACCTTATTCTACAACCCCAGCACTTCACACAATTGGGACACAATTGGGAGCTTGAAAATGCTGACTGAACCATTCCAGTACCACTAGAAAAATGGGCTGTCACCATGAAATAAAGAAAATGTTGACATAATTGGTGACATTTACCTGACATTTGAAAAACACAGGTGAAAGGAAAAAAAAAACATGTAGTATTGGTTGTCACTAAATGTAAAAATCCCAGTGAAGTAAAAAACTTCATGTTTACTCTAAGATGACCATTTCCTACAACATTTCTAAATCACAAAGTAAATGTTTTCATTAACTGCAATATTAGAAGGTATTTCTGTTTAAAAGTTAAGATGGCCTGCTATTTTTAAGTCAAATACCAACTCTAAAATATATATTGACCTTTAAAGGCATCCCTGAAATAAATGCTGCGCCCACAGTAAATACATTTTGCTGAGGACAGACAATCAAGGAGGAGAAATTCAGAGAGGGAAATGCTTTTAAGAAAATAAAAGCATCCATCACAATACTCGAGTTAATAACAATGCATTAAAATAAGTAAAAGGTACTATGTTCACCCTGGATATGCCTGTTATAATCATGTACTTGCTATTCTGGGCTCAGAGAAAAGACGTCCTCCTAAGAAGCCAAACAGACGAATGGATGGACATTGTAACTCTGTCCTTTTATTGGCTTTCAAGTTGCATATGATTTTTTGGTGGGAATTTTCCAAAATCTCTCCCTCATAACTAATTTTAACTTTAGGTTTTCAAATTTCATTATTACTATCATACAGCTGAAAGTTAGAAACAATTTTCCCAATATGACAATTTTACAATAGAAAATACATTAAAATATAAAATAACTATCATATCTCTACTTGGTTAATTAAAGTGTTTAAGGTTATCATTACCATATCCAGTAAATGCATGTCACTGTTCTTCACGTTTCGACCTGGGCTTAATAACATTCCAAAACATCTGAAATATTGGGGGGAAGAAAGGAGAAATAAGATATCAAGAATACATAGAAGCCCAGTGAGCAAAAAGCTGTTTTATAATAACTATACAACCTGAGCTCTGTAGTTACAAATAGCTTTATTTTTTTTCACAGAAATAGCACAAATAAGAATTCACTAAGATAAATAATAAAAACCATATAGAAATAAATTGCCTAAATTCCCAGATCTTTATTTTTGCATGTAAAAGATTACCAATGATCAGAAAATGTGATAAAGATGGCTACAAAATTGTTGATTGAGACAGAATACAGTAGTGAGATACAAATTGTTTCTAGATAGAAATGAGATTTTATTTTCCTTAGAGTTATTCCAAATATATAGGTCAAGATCATTTAACCCAGTTAAATTAAAAATGAGATTTAAACAAAAAGTAGGAATAAGACACTTTGCTCTCCCTTTGCATCAAGCTATATGAACAGAAACAGTCACCCTGGCCCTTGACAGTCATGTGGCCTGAGTAGCTTATTAAAACTAAGTCCAGAGTTTGGAAAAAAAGTTGTATGAAACACATTACCAAAAACATTATTATATTAGTGAAAGTATTATCCAACGTACTATCTACTGTTAACCATTTGCTACATTCTGTGCTCATGGATGCTAAAGAAGTGTGAGAAATCCCATTGACACCACCCCTTTATTTGTAAAGGATTTGAATAAGCTCCACACTTCAATTAGATCTAACATTCTTTATTTGTTAGGATATTATTTTTAATTCTGCTTGAAAGGGAGGCAAAGTCCAGAGAAGTTAAACAATTTACACAACTTCATATGGCTATTCCACAGGTCGGGCAACTCCAGAGGCCATGTGATCTGTCTGGTGTCTCACTGCCAACAACGCATACCCACACTTCCTGGAGTGCTTTTTAATATTTATTTATTTATTTATTTATTAGAGAGAGGGGAAGGAAGGGAGAAAGTGAGGGGCAGAGAAAAACTGATCGGCTGCCTCTTACATGTGCCCTACTTAGAGACCCAAACCAGGAACCAAGTTCGCAACCAGGCGCACGCCCTGACCAGGAATCGAACCAGCAACCTTTTGCCTTGCAGGACGACACCCAACCAACTGAGCCACACTGGTCAGAGCTTCCTAAAGTGTTTTTACTGTAGTTTTCCAAAATTTAAAAATATGGAGCATTTTATACAAGAAGTAGAGAACATAGATCAACTAAATATAAGATTTTTTTTTTTATTTCAAAAAATGCAGTAGCTGGCCAGTCATTATTTAATCCGATCTTTGTTATTTCCCAAAGGTTTACTTTCCTAGTGGCATTGTCTTTTTCCCCACGAACAGGTAAGTGATTCATCCTACCCAAATATGAGCTCAGTAAGCGGTAAAACAGTATATACTTCCTCTGAGTACTTTAGGGTACTTTGCTCAAGACTCCCCTTTGGCCTCCAAAAATAATCAAGTACATAACGAAGATAATCCTGATAAGCTCTGAGGATAACTTTCCAAACTTATTATTGTAACACTGAACAAAACATAACCTACTACAACAGAGGCAATTGCACTCTAATAGTCATAATGGTAATATGATTACTATACACTATTTGATCTCCCTGCTATGAACTCCTATAATAAACAGTCTGCATAAATGAAATGTTCATTAATCATGCAATTCATTGCACTATTTCTTCTACTATTGCCTTATATTCTTATAAGAAAGAATAAAAAAGTTCATTCTTCTCAGATATAAAATGTGGTCAGCAACTAAAAAATCAGGTCAGTGAGACAGAAGATTTGTCTGACATTTCCTATACAGTAGTCCCCCGTATCCTCTAAGGGTTCATTACCAGACCCTCAGTGGATGCCTAAAACCACGGACAGTACCAAACCCTATGTACCCCATGTTTATCCTACAAATGCACAACTTTTCACTTCAAGGAAGCACCTTACAGCTTCTCTTTGGCATCACTCCTCTTACACTCGGGGTCATTATGAAGTCAAATGGGGGTAACTAGAATACCAGCCCTGCTCAATAGCAGATCTGAAAACCAAGGCGGCAACTTAGTCACTAACAGGCAGGCAGTGTATATGGCCTGATTTTGTCATATTACAAAAAAACAGCATGCAATTTAAAACTTATAAATTGCTTGTTTCTAGAATTTTCCATTCAATATTTTCAGACCATGGTTGTCCAGAGTAATTGAAACCATGGAAAGTGAAACTGTGGATAAGACAAAACTACTGTATAATTTGTTTCAGCTTTCATCACTCACGGATTTTTTTTAAAGAACAATTCCCCAGCCCTGGCTGGTGTGGCTCGGTTGGACCTCGAAAGGTCACAGGTTTGATCCCCAGTCAGGGCACACGTCTGGGTTATGGGTTCAGTCCCTGGTTGCAGCATGTATGAAAGGCAACCAATCAATGTTTCTCTCTCATACTGATGTTCCTCTCCCTCTCTCTTCTTCCTTCCTCTCTCTCTCTAAAATTTTGTCCTCAGGTGAGGATAAAAAAAGAACAATTCCCTATATTATAGGGTTTTTAAGTTATAAAACTATTATATACTCATTGTAAAAAGTTAATGAATACCAAAGTATATAGCAAAAAATTAATTCTCCCTTCTCTATCTTACCTTCCTTTGAAACCAATGCTAACAGTGTAGTATGCAGCCTCCCTACATTTCTTTTTGCTTTTTTTTTAAACACTTAAACTCTTATATTATTTTGTCTGTCTAGCACTTGCAGGTAAATGGTGCAATTTTATATTTCCTTCATATAATATTCCTATGTTAAGCTCACTGCAAAAGGAGCCTTGGAAGTTTAGGTTTTCCTTAAATGGCAACGCATATTACCTTATTTTGATGATCTTTGATGCATTATTCTTTTTCTGGGTTATAAATAAAAAATCCTGCCACCAACTAGCAGTGTGATCTTAGAGAAAGCACCTAACCCCCTTGGGCCTCTGCTTCCTCCTTCTGAAAGAAGGAGAGGTGTAATAGATACACTCTGAGGGTTCTTCCAGCACTAAATTTGCACAACTTTTTTTCTATCAATATCAAGCTGCATTAGTCATTTCCAAAATTATACTTCATTAAAGCACACCAGGTTTCCTATGGGGACAAGCAAGGTCTATTAGGAATAATGTGTCAGTAATTAGATAGATATTATTATTACCACAAACACCTAAGGCAAATATTACGTGTTTCACTGGGGAATTCAAAGCATTCAACCTTCTCTTATTAACTCTATAAATAATGTAGAGAGCAAATTGCTTTCACACCTATTTTCTCAAGGAGCTCACAGTCTCGTAGGGGAGAAAAATAAGTAAACAGGCAACTACAACCTGATATGGTAAGTTCTCTGAGCGCTGCACTGCAGAATGGTAACAAAGCAGAGCGAGACACACCCAACATTATTTATCACATACTGCAGTAAACAGATGACCTGCCCAGAATGTGAAATCAAACCTGAGAATGAGATGATATTAGCATATTAATTATACCAGCTACTGTTTATTGAGTGTCTTTTTCATTTTATTTTATTTATTCTCGTTTATTCTATTACAATTGTCCCAAGTTTTCCCCCTTGGCCCTCCTCCGCCCAGCCCACCCCCTGCTCCCACAGTCCATCTCCACGCCATTGTCCATGCCCATGGGTCATTCACACATGTGAATAAGGAAAATTATTAGAACATCTAAAACTCTTGGTTATCTTAAGAGATTTCATAGACACTCTAGCTTCCACAGAGAATAAAAGATGCGAATCAAACTAACATCTAGGCAACTTCAAGTCAGTGACTTGAGCCTCCTTCTAAATCAAACCGAAACAACTTGCTAGGGTAAAGGCAAAAATAAGTGCCAGGTAAATGCAACAGAAGACCCTGAGAATGGCCTGCCATCCATTACACCAGCACAAAAGTAACCAACAGCTCCAACACTACCATCCGTCCCCCTCAGTAATGTCAAAGCGCACCAGCCAATTGTTTGCTCCCTGAGAAGGAAAGAGCCCCTGCAATCTTTGTTTAAGTGCCCATTGGCATGGAAATCTTTTCCTCAAGAAAATAACACAAGAAAAGGAAACTGTCAATCACTCATGCTAAGAAGTATGGTACTTATGGTAACACTTCAAATTCTCATTGTATATGGTTTTGTGCTATAAACTGGCAAGCACAAATGAAGAACTAAACCAGAATTTACCATCAAAACAGGCACATCTCTGAATCACTCTACAAATGACCAAATTGCCTTCTAGTAATAATGTGTTATACATTTTAATGTATATGTAATGACTGCATCCCCCAAACCAGGAGAAAAGAAAAAATCCTTTCTTTTCTCACAGCGTTGGCCCATGTCACTCAGCACAGAGCTGCAGGCTTATAATGAATCTAATAATTGCACCCTTCATTCCGGTCCACACAGTAAGCACCGGGGCAGGTCTCTGGGAACAGCGTGACTTGACAGACAGAAAACTCTGAGCCAACTAACCTTCCACAAGGCCTGGAGCTACTGTCATTAGAACACTGCTTCTTCTCAAGGACTTGCAAAGAGGCCCATTTTCTAAATGTACATGGAGTTGTTTGTCCTAAATCATTACACTACAAAATAAGAAGTCATACTTGGCAAAAGTCAACTAGTCAAAAAATTAAAACAACAGAAAATGAAAAACTGCCCACTCAGTTCTCAGGTATCAAGCATAACCAACCATCCATTCAAAGCATCAAAGTGGGTGCTATGTGATGGTGCATTTTAAACACTAGATAAAGCTCTTAAAATCCCTATCAATTTTGCAGTATGCAAGTAAATCTTTTGCAAATTTCTATATATGGTGATACAAAACCCATGGAAATGCCAGTGGTCAGGGACAGAGAGAAACACTGATCAGTTGCCTCTTATGCACGCCCTGAATGGGAATCAAACCTGCAACCCTGGCATGTGCCCTGACCAGGAATCAAACCTGTGACCTTTTGGTTTGCAGGACGATGAACAACCAACTGAGCCACACCGGCCATGGCTTTATAAACTTTTTATTCGTTTATTCAACAAGTATTTTAAAAGAGGCAGTAGAGAGTCAGAAGCTATATTCTGATATCAGACTGTACTCAGTATTTGATTGTATGATCTTGGCAAGTTACTGAACCTCTCTGTGCCTCAGTTTCCTCAACTGCATAGTACCTAGAGCAGTGCTCCCTCAGCACAGAAGAAGTGCTAAGTGAGGACTGGGTAGCTATGTACAAAGCTGTGTCCCTAGCACTGCGCTAGAGGTTGAAGACTGTGGGGGAAATGACTTAGCATGCGCCTTCGAAGGGGTCAAGACAGGTCACTGCAGTATAATTTATCCAACATGTACATATAAGGAACACCTGAACTCTTGAATGCACAAACCAATGGCTTCTTTCATAACGAAAGTTTTTTAAAAGACCCAAAATACTGAAAATTCGCGTTTGGAGTGGGTGATGGGTGCACTGGGGTTCATTTCAATATACTATTCTTGCTACTTTTGTTCCTGTTGGAAATTTTACATAATAAAAAGCTGTTTTTAAAAATGATAAATTATTTTCTCTTTTAAAGGATAAAACACAAATTATGGAATTTGAAGGATTTTCTTTCACACTGATGCCTTCATGCTACAAATTAACTGTCAGCAGCAATGTTTCTGAGTCAGAGGTATTAAGAATTCTCTTAACAAGATTGCCACCTACTGGATTACTTTAAATTCCACCATTTAAAATTTTGTGATTTAAACATATTGAATACCACATAATAATCCAATAAAAGGCAAGGGTTTTCTCTCCAAAGAAAAAAGTAAATCCAAGTATTTACAAAATATCACATATCACAGGAAATTTTGCCCATTAGGGTGAACAAAGTATTATTTAAGGAAGACCGTTAGCCCAAAGCAATCTCAGTCAACGTTAGAGTAGATGTTTACAGAGGTCAACTGAGAGATGTGTGAAAAAGCAAAGAAACTTAATATGGATTTAGTCATTACTGCAGAATATATGAACCCACAGTTGTTACTATCATCAAGATTAATTACATTAAAATAAAAGCAATAAAGACTATACTTTCAGGGATCATTTCTATAGTTTGTTAAAATAAAAGCAATATATGAGGGAGGACTCCCCTCCAAAAAAAACAACATAACTACCTTCCGGATGGCGGGCCCCTTGTAGTACAGGCTTCCCTGCTAGGTGAGTGTTCTACGAACCCATCTGTATCAGTGTACCAGCTGGCATCATTGTGAGAGGCTGTGTCCCCCTTTAATGAATTTTTTTGAAGACTCTTTGAATGTGTTTGCCCATCTCATGATGAGTTTTTTACAAGTGCACCTGCTCACACCGTGCTGAGTGTTCAGCAGCTTTTGACCAAAAACAGCATAACCTCCATGTCCCACCCTCCCTATTCACCCCATCTTGCCCCAAGTGCCCTTTTTGTTTCCCCAGATGAAAAATGTCCTCAAAGGGAAACATTTTGCCAATGAGGAAGAAGTGAAACAAAAAAAATGCAGAAGCACTGAAAGACATCAAAATTGACAAGTTTAAAAACTTGTTTTGAGCAGTGGAAAAAAGTCTCGATAGGTATATTGCATCAAATGGAGAGTAATTTGAAGGTCACTGAGGTTTAAATATATAAGAATAAATATGCAGTTTTTTAATAAATAAATTCCAGTTTGGGGAGGGTTCCCCCTCATAGTAAGTGGCTATACATAGAATGATTTTTAATCACCCCAATACTATGCAAATGTGTACTTGCGATTCATGTAAAATTTCTATTGATAGCAATATATACTGATTCAAAAAGTACTTTATCTCAACTTAGGCAGAAGTTGAGATAACGTGCTCTGAAAATGCCTTAAAATTATTCAAAAAGTAGCTGAAGTGATAACGAAGACACTGATGTTGAAGATTATTGAAGAGATTCTGAATGAAGTTGTCTTATGAATATGAATGGAAAAAAAGCAACATTTCTAAGTTTTCATTTTGTGTAACATATTTAAAATGCAGGTATAAAACGTATGTGCAAATGTTTAAGTTAACCAAGAAAATATTATGATTGAGCATTCGACAATTTCACCTTTATTCATCCCACTGGGGGCTTCTCATCGGAAAAACCAAGGATGGCGCCTTACATGCAAGCCCAGTACAGGCCCCCCAGGGTCGGGGCACAACAGACTACTCAACCACAGAACTCCGTGGTTTTTCAGTAGTCACTAACAGTTAAATTACTCCCCTCAGCACCCACTACGTCTCTGCCCGTGTCACTGCGGACGGGACAAATGGAGAGCCGCCTTTTGTTGTGCCAGAAGGAAAGCACTGGGGCACGTCAAAGGACAGAGCATTTGAGGGGACCCCCACTGTCAAATTCTGGAGCCATTTGAACACCAAAATAATTAAGCACTACAGTGAATTATAAACTATTGCTGGGGGTGGAGGGTGGAATTCAGGAGTCTATACCAATAATAAATAGATAAAGAAATGAAAGAAAAGGGAGAGGTCTGGCTTACATCAGACTGCCAAGGGCTGACTGGTAATAAATCTAGAAAAAGTGCAAGAGACAGAAGATTCTCATTTTGCATTCATCATAGTAAAGACTGGATCAGATGAGAATCATAAATGAATAAATAAAGGAAGGAATTCTGATGGGAGGCAGGATATTTTCATGGATTACGCCACAGATAGCTTACGAGTTGCAAGGAAGAAAAAAAGGAATTACAGTGAAGAATTCGGACATCCTGACTAAGTAACCAAGACCAGCACCACCAGCGAGAGACAGATGGGTACCAAACACCTCCAGATGTGCAACGCCATGAAGGAAACTTCACTTATAGAATGAATTACCTGAATCTAAGCATGAGGAAATGCTGAATAATCAATCCAAAATGAGTGATGTTAAAAGAAGGGAAAGGGATACATTTTTTCAAAAATGTTTGTTTTCTAAGAGACAGAGAAAGGCTGCAGAAATGTTTCCAGATTAAAGAAAGTTAAAGATATACGGTAACTAAACGCCATATATGGGAATCCTGAGCTGGAAGAGGAAAGGATGTTATGGGTTAACTAACAAACCGGAGACAAAGGGCAAGCCAAATAAAGTATTGTATGAATGCTACATTTGCTGCATTGATACATACAATGTGGCTACAGAGGAGATACCCATTTCCATTTCCTAAGGATGAGCATAGGAATAAAACGCCATGAGGTATGTAACTTACTCGTAAATTGTTCAGAAAAGCAAATGTGTGTGTGTGTGTTGTGTGTATGTGTTAGTAGGGAGAGAAAAACTGAGAGATAGAGACATAGAGACTGAGAAAGTGGGTGCAAAGCAAATGGGCTAAATATGACCAATAGATGGTTCTGAGTAGAGAGTACACAAGTGTTCTCTGTACATGTTTTATTTTTTTATCTCTTCTGTGAGTTCAAAAGTAATTCCAAATAAAAAGACTGAAACATTGCTATATCTACTGCTAACCAAAAGTAAAATTCTTAAATCTCATCATCATTCTTTTAGGACTACAATACTCAAAATCAACAACACCTTAACCTTCAGCTATATTTCTTCAATTTTAAGAAGCCATCGATTTTAAGGCTCACAATGATTTTTATACTACCAAGAAAGGAAAAAAAACACATGACAACTATAATTATAAGATGCCACCAACTGTTAAACACTCCGTAATTTCAGGGATGTTAAATATGAAAATGTACCTCTTAACAATGATGAAGTTTTTGTGTTTGTTTTCACAAACAAATCACATAGGTGTGTCACTCTACCAGAATGCTGGAGAGAACTTTTACCTAGATACCAGCAGTAGGATCCAAAGATGGGAAGAAAGTGGAGCTTAATACCTGACACTCTAAAGAAAGCTGCAGACATCTTTTCTTAGACTCAGTTGGGACAGAGGCTACCATGATGCCGTCAGCCAGAACCTCAGCTGGCCCCGACCTTCACTCCAGTCTAGGGAAGGGAGGTTTTGGAGGGAGAGGGAGTGGTCATAGTGTACAACAGCCTTCATAGAGAGGCTTTTTTTCTCTGCAATCATCAATTTCTCCCGCTCCTCCAAGCCAAGTGAATAGGTATCTGTTTTTATTTACAGTTTTTTGCCACTATAAAAAATGTTTTAGGAAATATCTTTTTAAATGTCCTTAGACGGTATACTTTTATTTACAATGAGATACAGTGCCAAGAATGAGACCAATTTGTCCCATTCTGGGTATTTTTTAAGCTTCATAGACGTTGCCAGATTGCTTTCCAAGAGCAAGTACACACACTTTCCCCTTTTCCTCCGTAACCCCACCAGCTCCAGCTGGTACATTTGCCAGTCAGGTATCTTACTGTTACCCTCATTTGGAACATCTCTGCAGACATGTGTTTGTTGACCATGTGAAGCACTTTCCCTCTCATACCCTTGCTTGCTTTTCTCCTTTTTTTCTGTCAATTGTTATGAAATTTATATGTACAATAGATATTAACCTTTCAACTGTTGTCGATATTATGAATATTTTTTCTGTACCTATCATTTGTTATTGACTTTATTTATAGTATGTTTTGTCCTACAAGAGGTTTTTGTTTTATACAAATATATACATAAATATATAAATACACCCACACATGTGTATGTGTGTACATTTATGTATTTAAAAGATATGTATCCATCTTTTAAAGCTTCCAAAATCCCAGTAACTACATGGACTGTTTAATAATAAAACATGTCTCACATGTAAATGAGGAACTGTAGGGAAAAGGGATCTGACCAGAGCTGAAGAAGTTATTACTGAAAAACTAAAGTCCTCTCCTGTTTATTGCCCCATTGGTAAGATTTGCAATGAACCAGTGGCATCTCACTGAAGAGTGGCCAAAGCATTGCGACTCTCATCCTTCCTCTCAGTCTTAGGTGGAGAAACGGGAGTGCAGTGAAGAGCCCCCGCGAGTGAGCGACACAGCTGAGGTCCAGCAGTGTCTCTCGACACGCCGCACAACGTCCACACAGGTTTGTAGTAGCATTGAGAGCAAGCTGCTTACCTTTCAATAGCTAATTCTTTGTTAGAAAGCTGCTGCACTGTAATCACAACCTTCTTCTCTATTCCTTGTTTTAATTTGAAATAAAATTTGTCTCTATCCTTAGGCACAGGGCTGAAATATGCAAAAAAGAACAGGACTTAGCGATGCAGTAAGTAACACAATACAATAACATAATCTATTCCAGCGTTAGAATGAGACAGCAAACTTAATATCTAAGCAACAGCACTTTCACTCTTATATCCTGCTCCTCAGTAACGAACTACAAATTTTGTAGTCAACAAAACCTGGCCAACGTTAAAAACACGATTTTTAAAATAACATCATTTCAAAGTTCAGTTCTTCAACATAACAGATTTAGGAGTATGATTTAATTATTTTCAAAGATGGCCACATCTCTGGTTTAGCTAGTAGTGCTGTTATGAGTTCTTTCAACATAGTGCACGCCAAGGCAAAAGAACAGAAGAGCGTGCTTTTCAACCTCTAGAGTTTGAGATGCCAGTGACAGACCCAGGAAAGTACAAATTAAAAACAGACAAAGGGGCACAGATTGCGGCAGTGTAGCCTGGGCCAGACTGACTGTTCTTAAGAATTATCATTAAAACAATAAATGTCTAAAATATAGGTTGCCTTATCTGAACAAGAAAAATACCTTAAGCAACTTATTTGACCTAAGACTCAATTTCTGCACCTGTAAAAAACAAATAAAACACCTACCTAACAATTATTGTTAAAATTGAAAGCACCATCAAGGCAAACGGTGATCATTAGAATACAACTGTGTCCTACTATCTGCCTATTTTTGAATTAGAGAAAACACTCTAAATATACAATAGAATAAATGGATTAAGTAAACGGTGGTCAAACCACACAATATACTATTGGTGACCATTAAAAATGACTTTAAGAACATTTTAATGGAAGAATTCCTCTATCATAAAGTTAAAAGAAAATTTTGTATATATACAATTGCATAAAAATACCCTGTAGAAATAAACAAAGGGAATAAATAAATTACTAAAAATGACTGTCTTAACTGACAAGACTATAGCTGTTTCCTATTCTACCTGTATTATTTTACTAAGTTTTATATAATAAATATCAGTATTTTTAAATGTTAAGAAAATCATTTACATGAAATATCTGAAAAGCATGAGAAAAGTGAAGCATATTAATTCACCAGTCCAATATTTCTCTAGCATGTTAAAGCTTTATACAAACATTGCATAGTTTCTAAAATCTTTATATTAGCCAATATCATATTTCAGGCACAATACCAATTTTTATTCTTTTGAAATAACCTCACCTAAAGTTTCCTTTTCCATCATCTTCTTTTACCTCCAAGGAGACACTGAAGGTAAACACATCACTGTCGGGGGTCGGAATAACTGAGTCTTTAACATCAGACACTTGTCTGGAAGAACGTTTGAATGCTGTACAGAAACTGTATAAAATTCTGCTTACCTAAAAGAGTAAAAACAGGAGAAGCATTAGGCAAAGACTTTAACTGCATTTTGATACCCTTCTCACCTAATTCTTGAATCCATAAATTTCCAAAATCACATTTTTCTTTAGCAGATAGATATAGTCTAAGCATACTCATATGCAGTTTATAATATAGGTTATAATATGTTATATAGCTTATAATATGTAGTGTAGATACAGTCTAAACTTATAGTCACTTCTTTTAATCTGGCATTTAAACACAGTAATAAAGATTTAAGTTCACATAAGAACTCTATTTAATTTATAGATGTTTCAAGTCCTCAGACTATGCTATATTGCAATGAATGAATCCAAAATTACTAGAATGATGCTGGCATCTAAACCTTCCCAATCAACACACACAAACACGGTTTTAGCCCAGGTCATCAATTTCTCTTTCCACTTCCCTCAGTTTCAGAGGACAAAACACTGGAGGCATTAAATGAAGCAAATACTGGTTTTAGCAATAAGCAAACATGGTAACATGGTTTAAAGAGCTTCCAGTTATGCAACACTGTTGTATTGAAATGGTCTGACCTATTGTATTAGCATTAAGCCACCCTGCTGATCACTTTATATAGAAACATAAATCTTATACTCTTCCCCTAAAGGGAAGAAGTGCTCTAAATCCCACACTCCTCCAGAAGTTATTCTTTCCCTCATTTCCAAAAGAAGCATCACACCATCTCACACCTGTGTAAGTCTCAAGCTCAAAAGACCTTCCAAACCTCTTAGGCCACTTTTAAGTTGAATGAAGAAAAGACGGTGAAATAAAAAGGATTTTACAAAGATCATATTTTCAAAACCTCACGCTGGGATAAACAAGTAAAGAGGCTTCTCGGAATGTTAATAAATCCTTCACTTTAGATAGAGTGGGTTCAAAATCCACTGAATTATATTAGTCTAAGACTAATATTTTGTAATTCGCTTGAACAAGAGCACTTTCGTCAACAGAATTTCTTAAAATATAGGATCTTTCCTCATTTTTGTCATATTCATATAGTACACCTTTTCTCATACATTCAGTCTATCACATTAAAAAAAAAAGTGATCTTCTAACCTCCAATAGCCAAACTTACACATAAGCTGCCCTGTCGATGCCAAATTAATAGCTTCTGAAATTAACTGACTGACACAGTTGGCATTAACAAAAACCGTAGGCCTCAAATCTTATACAATTAAGACAATGATACATTTGCTCATTCATTCAACACATTTTGAACATGTTCTGTGTACACAGTATTATTATGGGTGCTGTGTACTAAGTATTATACATCAGTGAACATGAAGCTTACATTCCAGCACATGTAAGCTGAATGTGCTTGACATAGGGGAGGACTCACTGCGTAAGCCAAAAGCAGAAAGGTTTGTTCTCAACTGGACACTTATTTGACTTAGCTCAATAATTTAAGTGTTATAGAGGAAAACAGAACCAAGGAGCATGCTAGGAATCATTGAAGATTACGCCTACAAAGTAAAGTGTAAATGGGGACTCTACTTTTAGCTGAGTACTGCCCACCTCCTAAGCCCAAACAGAATGTGAAGCTATGGGTTCCTTTTTACACATTCAACTGCAGCACATTTTTAAGAAAACATTACATGTGAAGTGGAATAACTGTACATAATTTTAGATGCATTTGTAGAGTCAAACCCCAACCATATTTCTATTTTCCCCTCTCCCATATCTTCTATTTCACGTTTGTTGTGTCAAAGCTATCAGCAAGCCTCGCACAGCACACCACACCAGAAAAAGTCAAAGGACTTGGCAAATTCTAAAGGAGAGGGCAAGGCTCAGGAATTTCCTTTTTAAAAGGTTGAGTACACGGGGCTAAGCCAGAGTGGTAAGAGCATGAAGCGGGGAGTGGGGAAACAGACTATACACCTTTCTCTCATTTTGAAGGAGGGACACAACAGTACATTAACATCAGTAACAGCAATCAAACTGCATTTAGTCTTGACTGTGTCTTACAAGTCACTTTGTAACAGAAGGTTAAAACCATTTGTGAATTCTAGAGTGGGTGGATAAGCTGAAATGGTGTCCACAGATTGGCAGAGCAGAGGAGCTTCAGAAATAAGAATGACCAATATCTAAAATTATTAAAAGTTGGGTAACCAATATCACAGGAAAAAAGTTACACACACCATGGCAAACATTTCTCTATATGCCACACTATTACACACACACGCGCGTGCACACACACAAATAATGTACTAGAACAGGCTTTTTCTTTGCAGAAGGCAAGGGTTTATTGACCAATAATACAGCACAATCTTTCCCCAGAAGGCGACACCCACAGAAAGCACCGATTAAACACAGAACCACGCTGGGGTTGTTGCAGCTGCAGCCGCGTTGCTTCCGAAGACGTGGAGAAGGCGGCATGTGTTGCTATGTGGAAAGGCGACGCACCAAAGTCCTAACTCTGGCGGAATTTTGAACAACTTTCATTTCCTTTTTTTATTACAGTGCTTTCCAAATTCTCAAATATGTATTACATGTTAACAGTAAAAACAAAACAAAAAAAACCCTGTCATTAAACAAAAAGGTATTTACTTAAAATAAATAGCGCAGGCAATTTTTCCAAAATAAACCCTTTTCACTAATATTGATGAAAGACAAGCAACTATTTTAAAAGCACCATATGTCGGTGTCAGGTGGGTACTAGGTTTTTGGGGGGGAATCGCTTGGTTAAATTACATAAATGTCCAAACACTACGCTGTACATCTGAGACTAATATAATATTAAATTTGAATGTATATAGTTGAGAAACATAATAATTGAATAAATAAAAATACCATATGTCAAGAAAATGCTAACCCAAGAAATAAATGTAGAAAAATCATTCTATAAAATATACCCAGAAGGATATATGTTAAAATTTTAAAAACATCTTGTTCAAATATGTAACTCACTTAAAAGGGCTAAAATAAAAGGCATATCATACAAAAAAAGAAAACTTAAAAAAAATTTTTTAAATCTATTTAAGAAAAAATACCAATAGCAAATGTAATTAATTTCCAAAGTAATGTATTTTGCTAAAATAACATCTCAATAAATGTTTTAAAATATTTTTCCATGTGAGGAATAAGGTATTCTTTCAATACATAGTGGCATACCAGCAACACTAAGAGAAACCAGTGCATTAAGAATTAAGATCTTCCCAATGATACGTTTGATATTTACCATGAAATGTCTCTGAATGCCTAATACCAGATGATAACAACCATGCTTCTAAAATATAACACTGAGAATTGTTAGTAATGAATGATAAGTATGTTAAAACATACAAACAACACAAACATCAAAATCTGTTTTGAAGAAACAGATGATTACCCTAAAGGAAATAAATTCTTAAAGCGTCAACTAAGCCTTTTACAGTATCTTTAAAAACAGACAGCAACAAGAATAGGTGCCTCCTTGGCTTTTTTCTCTATGCTTCCTGATATTTTCCGTTTTGCAACAGACGCGCAGCCCATCACTCTCCTGTGCGAGGATCACCGGCGTCAGGACCCTCCTGGCTAGGCCCCCAACTCCCCGCCACAGAGAGCTGAGACTCACTCCCGCGAGCCCGCAGAACACCCCGGGCAGCGAGTCAGACGCGTGCTTAACCCTTCTGTGGGGCTGGAGCCCCTCGTCCGTGTGCCACAGGTCCAACAAAGCCATCGCCTTCACCGGGTTTCCCTCTGCCGCCGCTAGTGCCTACTGCTGATGGGACTCTACGGTGAATAAGAGAATGACAGTGACGGCTGCTGGGGGTAGCCATGCTGCTTATCCTACTTGAGAAGACAGCTTCTTGTCTTTAAGGGGTTTCTTCATGTCTCATCCAGGGAGTCTGAAAACAACGGAAAACAAATTAATAAGCAGCACCACCACACAGTACATATTTAAGCAATAAGATGTCTGTCACCTGCTCCCGAGCTATCTTTGCCAACCCTTCGTGGCCATCAAGAAGGGCCCAATACTGAAGACTAACATTATCCCTTCACCACCGAAGAAGAAACTTCTGGGAGCCAACTGACCAGACAAGTGGTAGATGCAAGGAAAAGTCTTCGGGTTAACTAAAGGGTAACTATGTTTTGAGGGGAGAGGAAGATGTTGGACATCTTCTGTAAAGGTACGGGTGAAGCCCAAAGGCAGGTCGGATACAAGCTCTGCGACCAGTCGAGCCTTTTATAAAGCATAAATGAATAACAGAAACCCCACCTGACACTGAAAATTACACGGGGCTTCAAGTCAGAGACTTCCACTGGAAACCCAGCTCCGCCATCTGTTCTCTTGGCCTTGAGATAAACGGAGGGTAACCACACAACTTCTGAGCCAACCAGAGCACTTCTGGGGATACAGTGGAGTGCCGCTAACAATACGCCTGAACGACGGCATAAACTAGGCCTGCTCCAGGCAAAGAGGAGCGTAAGATCACAAGTTTAAATAAACAGCATCTATGTCACAGAGACGTGATGCATATCGAGTAAATGTGTAGCACAGTGCCTGGCATAAGCTCTAGACTTATACTAGGTTACTTTCATTTAGAAATGATTTATTGTAATAAAGGTTAAGGACAATTAGCATGTATTTCCCCTTCAAACAATGAATTTTACCACCAATGTCCCATAATGTCCCTTTGAAAAATGAACTCTAAAAAATAATAGTAATACCAATACTTGAACATCAAAAAAAAAAAATACATGGACATTACTTTTTCACAACCTGCAGGGTACCAAATATCCTCTCTAGAAATACGATTAATACTATTTAATACCACATCCAAAGTGGTAAGGCCGAGAACTCCCCAGTTTTGCCCACTGCTTTGCCACTGGTACAGCGCTCACGAATGACGGAGATCTCCCCACCCATAAACAAGTGCACGCTACAATCCCAGGAGAGTTTCGTACCATCACAGTGAAGAAGAATGCTCGCAGCCAGGTCCCTTTCACTTGCTTCTGCCGCAGCGTTTCTGCCTCCCCAGCAGCGGGTCTCCACCTCTTCTAAGTTCACTTCCTTGCTGTTGAGCACCAATTTTCCGGAAACCACGTGGGCATGCTAAGTGCTGGCTGCCAATGTGAAATGCCAGCACACCTGCTTCCCCACTTCTGTAGTAGGGTTGTAAGGATAAGAAACAGACCCCCTCATTCACAAACACACAAATTCTTTCCTGATATTCACAGTCACTGCTTCCTACATGACAGGCACACTGGCACTCATTCGCTCTCCTATCACCCGGCTGGTCACGGAGACAGAGCGTGCACGTGAACAGTGGGAGGAAGGAGGTTCGGAACTACTTCTCACACGGGCACGGGTTCTGGCAGGGAACTCCTGCGACGACAACCCAAATGACATGTGTCTGCGCATGTTCATTTTTGTGTCCAGGGGATAAGGACTGGCACAGCCCTCGTGCTTAGTATCAAACGCACAGAAACCGGCATTTCTAAGAGTTTGCATGCTGTGGTCGGAAACAAGCTCTCAGAACTCCTGTTAATACAATGATTTATTTATGTTTCATGGTAAAGAGCAAAGAGAATAACTGCTGCTTTCAGCATTTTCTGCTCACAATTTATATTCCCCAAAGCACACACACTGGAGAACTTGCTCATCGAAAGCCACTGATTAAAGCCTAAGTACTGAGGTTCGAAAAGTATGATTTCTTTCTAATTTGGGAAGAATTCAAGAGATGCAGAAAAGAGGGAAATTTTCCCACGTATTTTACAGCCACTTGATTCTGCAGTACTTCTCCAGTTTTAGAAGAAACCACTTAAGAATGGCTAAAAGGAACTTCCTGGTCCCTTCGAAGGCCTTCAATTGGACACCTCTGCTATATGTGAGCATTTGTATGTTTAACTGGTTTAGTTCTCTAGAGCAAAACCCAGCCTCTATGTGAATGCACATAACAAATGATCACCAGTGAAACTGCAGAGTCTACGAAACCAACTTAGTAAAATATTCAAGTGCAAGCAACATGCAACCGTCACACCTAGCATAGGAAAAGGTATTGTCAGAGGCACCTTTGGAAGTCACATGGACCAACAGGCTCGGGGAGAATAACAAAAGAGGTGCAAAAATATTCCTCTTTCTAAGCCTGAGCGGTGACTACCATGCCAGGTGGGAGGAAAACTTATCAAGTAGCCTTTCCCTGCTCCACCCGTTAGGCCGACTGAGCCTTACCTACAACACTTCAGTGCACAGTCATCAGACTTGGCTTTCCACAGTCAATTCTTTGTCATTACAAATATGAACCTTCTCTTTAGAAATAAACTCCAAATGTATAAAATACAGTGTATGGTCATTTATACTGACTTACATAATAGTGAGACTAGTGCTCAAAAATATTACTCTAATCCTTCTCTACAGAAGGTGCTACAATATGTTATACTTACTGCCTCTTTAATTTCACAGGTGAAAACATGTATCTGAAATTCTTCTGAACCATGGGAACTCTCTGTAAATGCAAAGCAATTGCTCTCTGTTGTCCCGTCATGTCCACGTGCACAGAACAGCACCTTGTAGATCGGAAAAGAAGCTATCTCCACATTGCTGGCCTGGTCTATGATTCTGTAGAGCAGTGGTGAAAAATGAAATAAAATGTTAACTACCAAAGAACAAAGGCAAACAGTTTTACTATGCCAATAACGTATAAACACAATCATCTTAAAATCACAAAATAAACCAGCACTAATAATGCAAGAAAACAAGTTATCTTCACATGTATGTGTATATATGTGTATATATAACGTATATGTATATATACTTGCTATAGGTATGTATGTAAGTATATGTGTATATACACACACACAAATTCTTCACATTCTTTTGACAATGACTTCATCTTTATGTTTTCTATTATTAGTGTAGGTAAGTAGATAACATTACGAGGCATTCTGAGCCCTGGCCAGGTAGCTCAGTTGATTAGAACATGGTCCTAATATACCAAGTTTGCAGGCTCATTCTCCAGTCAGGGAACATACAAGAAGCAACCAATGAATACGTAAATAAGTGGAGCAACAAGTCGATGCTTCTGAGTCTCTCTCCCCGCTCCACTCTCTACCCTCCCCTGCCTTTCCTCTGTCTCTAAAATAAATACGTAAAAGAAATTATTTTTAAAAATAAAAAAGGCATTTTGACATTTTAAGAGCTACTGCACAAACAATATATCTATAAAACCATTTCCTAAAAAATTCAAAGCATTTTTTACCAAAACCTTTTAATTTATATTGCTATTATTTTGGCATTCAGAACTTAGCTAACGTTATCTCAAACTCTAAACTTTAGAGAATGAGACAAGTCAGAAAGTTTAAAAAAGATTAAAAGATTAAATCAGCCTTCAGGGAAAAGCATAGGTTCAGGACACAATCAACTAATTTCCTAGACCCGGTACATTTATTTGTTCATTCAGCAAATATCTACTGAAAACCTGGACCAGATACCACTCTAGACACTAAAGTTACAGCGGGGAAAAATGCAAATAACCTGCTCCTATGGAGCTAATGTGTAGTGAGAAAGAAACAAATATGCAAATAAATACAGGGTGGGGCAAAAGTAGATTTACAGTTGTTCCCACGTAAAATGATACAATAATTAATAAACAATAACACAAGAATAAACTGTTTCACATACTCACATCTATGACCCTACTTTTGCCCCACCCTGCATAAAATACGATGTGAAGGCAAGGAAAGGTGCTCTGAAGGAAAAAAAGGCCCGGAGCGGGGGCAGAATATAATCGCAAGTGTGACTGGAGGCCACCAGAGGGCCAAATGTAAGAGAGTAACATTCTGATTTACACGCAAAGAAATTCAAGGTTCAAATGACATTAAATATTATTCCTGATTAAGCATAAGAGAAAAAGCCATTTTGTTTCCTTCCAGTCTGATAATAAAAAGCTTAAAACCTAGGGCTCACTTCAGTTTTTTGAACCACCGTTATGTGACAAGGTGAAGGCAGGTTTTTATGTTCCTTCAGAATAGAGAAACAGAAATTACAGGTATTGATGGTTGTATTTCCATTTATAATATTCTAAGCATAATTCTGCAAATGCCCCTTGCAAATAAGGAACACTACCTAAGCCTAAACATGTTTACTTTGCATCTCTACAGAGTAAAAATGAATTAACAGTAAGTCCTAGGCCTGATTTATGATACAATATCACCACCACCATCTAAAATCTGCTAATGTCTAAGAGGGGAAAGGAGATTAGAGCTCACCTCACAGAACCTTCGGGAACATTTGGCACATACAGAGTAACAGGAAAGGGGTATTGACTGGAAGATTTCATAGTTGCCATTGCCCGTAAAGCCTCCACCTCATTACGGGGGGAAGAAACCTTCATACATCCTAAGTAGGTCAGTTTGTTAAATAAAACACTATCTTCTTCAGGTAATCCACTTGGAGAAGATGGTCTGGGTGTAGAAATTTCTGAAGAAAAAAAAAATGCTCAAAAGTCAATGCAAAATTTCACAGTATAATTCTGCCTACTGCCCAAAAACAAATAAAAAATTGCAAACAAAATTTGTCTCTCTGTTTTCATTTCTTTTAATGTTTATCCTTCACCTTAATTCAGAGTTCTAGAATTAGCCAGCTTAAACGTCCACATCTCTCAAAGTACTATCTTACTTAGCTGTAACATCTCTAGAGAAAAAGAAAAAAAAATGCTAAGCTTTATATTTAAAAAATTAAAAACATAGAGTTCAAATGATACAGAACAAAAAGGAGAAAAACCTACACTTACAGTTTGAATTAGGCTAAAAATAATGAGGATTAAATAAACCTAAGACCAGTTAAAAAATAAAATAAAACAAATTAAAAGTTTCTCTTAGCTGTAAAGATCCTGCCCAGCACCAAATTCAACAAGAACCTACTTTCCTAAGCAAAAGCGATGTTAAGATGTCACATCTCATACCAATAACAATAAAAGTCAAGCTCCTTACCTTGCTCTTTCCTGTCTTGCTGGTTTCTATGAACTATGTAAGTATTCCAACGGAAAATTTTTTCCTCAAAATAACTGTTATTTTGATGAATAATCCTATGATTGCTTCCCCCAATTCTCCTCCCATCCCACCATTAATGAGTTTCTTTAAACAACAAAAAAAAAACCTGTTCACTTTCATTCTAAGCACAGCATGTAGCAAAGGCCACTCTCCCCAGCCCCACCTGTAACCCACTTTCAGGTAGTCTCCAACTCTTCCCCATTACCCATAACCATGTTGCACAAAATTAGGCTGAAAGCAAAAAGAATGAAAAAAATACTGAAAGTAAACAGAGAAAAACAGCATGTTAAAGTAGAGACACAATAAGTGATTCAAAAGACTACATATGTCCCATCAGAAACTATGGAGACAAGAAGACAGTAGAATAACATCTGTAAAGTATTAAAAGAAAATAACTACCTAGATGCATTTCAAAGAGAGAGACAAGCTAGCTTTCTTTAATAAGGGCACTAATCCCAATTAAGAGGGCTCTGCCCTTATAACCTAATCACCCCACAAAGACCCCATCTCCTAATTCCATCACCCTGGGCATTAGGGTCTTAGCACATGGATTTTGGAGAGGACACAAACATTCAGCCTATAGCATAGCATGCCTTTTTATTGAAAGGGAAAATAAAAATAGAAAAGAATACTAAAAACTTACTTGTAAAACAAATGAAATTCTGATCCACTGAGATCTTCAGCAAAAGATACGTTTTTCAAAATGTATTTAGTGTAACTGGGTGTTGTGATCACAGAAAAAAGGTATGCAATGCATGGAGCCTATCAAATATGCTCAGGGATAAGAATCGTATTATCTAAGCCAATGCAAAGGACAGTTGATTCCAACAACCCACTAGAGCGACATTAGAATATAAAATGTATTTCTTCCCTTCTATTACAATATTAATGAAAAAATAACAATTATATAAATGTTAATATCAGTATGCTTTGGGTTTTGGGGGAGGGGTAGGAATGTAAGAAATTCAAAAGATAAAGTAAAACACAGTAAATAATATAATCTTCCATGTTCCTTCAATCAAGAAAAAAAATTAATTGTAAGGTTTCCAATCTTATATTTTTAATTTACATATATACATATATTTCATACATATATGTATACATATTTTTTCTCAATGAGTATGACTATATGCTGAGACCTATGAGTGTTTATAGCAAATCACTACAAAACCAGGGAGTGTTCTTGGGGACCCCCAACACAGTGCAAATCTCTTCTCCTGGCCTGTTTTTTAACCATATTTCTTAAGGTACCTTTGCCATTCAGAATATTTAAGTCTTCGTTTTAAAATATAGCCACATTGTCCTTTCTGATTTGGGTTTTCCCACCCTGACAACCACAAAAATATTCTCCCATATTTTCTTCTTATAGATTTATTTTTCACATTTAAATATTTGATCCACTAGGAAGAAATTTTGTATGTAGTGTAAGTTAGGGCTCTCATGGCCCTACTGTGTAGCACTTTGGTTTGTATCTATCTACCCTTCCCCTACACCAATATTCAAAACGGGCCGTGAGTGCCCTAAGCCAATCAGGATAATCTCACCTCCTCTGCCAGAGTGACTTTAGGAGGGTTCTGAATGTAACCAAGGCCTACACCTCTCACTTCCCGTCATTCCTCTGACCACCAGAAAATGTTTTGTTTGGTCCAATTAGAGCAAAACTAGTGTTCAATGAGTAAAAGAGCAGAGTCTTTCTCTCTGCCACCCTAGCCTTACTTTTCGATTTCTGCTAACTACTTTTTGTCCACAAATGAAGTCAGTTAAGGAAAAAGGTGACATTAAAAAGATCAAAACTGAATAGTTTACAAAGAAACACTACAAAAGCCCAGATAAAACCACACCTCTAGTGTTTAAACCAGCCGAAGCAGAAGTTGGATTTGGTTTCGTTTGGCTTTTCTTCACCCAAAACTATTTTGACCTATAAGCTGGTATTCCTACTACAAATCATACTCATTCATGATGGACTGATTATTAATACACTGATGGAACTGATAATGGTATTTTACTTAGAATTTTCACAAATTATAATTTAAAACAACTAGTAGTCAAACGAGTAAAACCGAAGTCAAACTGAGTAAAAATGTCCTTCATATAAAAGACTGTCCAATACACTTCTCTGAGACCCAAGAATTTATTCATTTGTTCAGTAAGTATTTACTGAGGGCCTACTATGTGCCGAGTACTATGGGTAAAATGAAGACCCAGACAATCTCAAAGAACACTGAGACTGACTTCACAGGCAGAGAAACAAACAGAAACATAAGAAGCAAAGTGGGAGCTCTCAACCAGCACTGAGAAGCTGGTGGCCCTAATCTTAAAAACAAAGCTAACAGGATTTTAAAGCTTTCATTATTATTTTAACTCTTTTTTCTTCTGGTTTATATGAGTTCAATACAGTACCTGTATTTGATGGATCCAAAACTAACTGAAGAGATGGCTGAGTTGTTTGACTGACTGAGACATCTCCAAACGAATGGTCTGCAATATCACTGGATCTCTGACAATCAGCAAGAAGGCTGCTTTGCCCTTTCTCAGAATCTCTCAAAATCTCTTCCATGGCTTTTTCCAGTTGTTCATCACCATTTGAAACTATCTATAAGACAAAGCAAAACAATTCTGTTTCAATCATATTAGGGTTCTGGAGCTAAATGAAAATAGTTCATTTCTGGGAGAAATTAAAATGATCTAAATATTTAAATTTAGTTACTGAATATCAAGACTTTATACAGTTGTACCTAATTTCACTAGATATAATACAAAATAGTGAATTATAAATACAGCTAAACTAGAGGATCATTAGTTTCAGAAAAGGATTCCTCAGAAAACACTTCAGGCAGTTTCCAATTATATCTGATCTAAGAACTTGTTTACATAGATTTCCTTTTGGTTTTTTTCTTTTTCTTTTTTGGAACATACTCCAGAATCAGGTAATCTTAACTGCATGTGTTTTAGAGAGAAAAATAGATAAGTTTAAATATAAAGTGTCTACTGTGAATATCATTTAAAAGGTCCTATTTCTTACCATAGTATAAACATATTTATGATTTCTTCATAAATTTTGTTTGCTAGCTGCCAAGAGAAGTATTGCTAATTTCCTTGCATTTAAGTTAACTCATGTTTTTCTTAAAAACACGTAAGACACAAAACCTAAGTAAAATCTTAAATTAAATACATTAATAATAAAATAGATATTTAAAGAAATTTAAAGTTACTTATTTAAATAGGCATTTAAATAAAGCCACTGATTATTTTAATAAAATTATATATTTTCAATATAATATAAAATGGGTATTTACTAATCTGATTTTTATATCATTTTATTAGATTTATATACTACTATACCTTTGATGCCATGGTTTAAACTGAATAACAACATTAAGAAACATGTAGCACTTTTTACTAATTTCTCTATTCCTATCTCCAGGTGGGTGTGCAGTTCTCATGCATGTATACCTGCTTCCTTTTCTTTGAGAGAGGAAAGGCAACACAGAATGAAAAAGAAAATGGAGCATATCCAAATTAAAAACTCAACTAAAAATATAAGATGCACACCTACAAAATATTTAGACATGCCAACTGTCGGCATGTCACATACTAGAATGTTACCAGCTGGTTTAAACCATAAATAAAAGTCTCTGTAGTGAAAGTAAAACATCACTATTTATATTATCAACTTTAACCTAGCAGTAATAGAAACAAAAATATCAAATAAATTTAACTTATGTGAGATTTAACCAGTAATTCTAATTCCCAATTCTTTTTCTTCTCCCCTTCTACTCCTTCTTTTTAAATTCCAAATTAAAAGATAACCAAAAGCAAAAAAAAACTTCAAAAATATACAAACCAAATAATGTGCCTCTAGATGAATCAAACATTGATTCTATTTTCACAGTCAACACTTGAGGAAAAACCTTTTGATTTTATACATCTCCTTTCACCTAATTAAAAAAACCAAAATTTAAAATAATATCATTTGTAGAAAAAAAGAACTACCTTCAGTTCAGGTTTTCCTTCATCTTTGGTAGAGGTATCATCTGCATGCTGAGGAACCAAAACAAATTCTTCACTGTTCAGTGTAGCCACAGAATCCGATGACCCAGTAACCTTCTGTAATGAAGCTCTGACCTCCATTTCAGTTCTGCAAGCGTCTCTTCCCACATCCAACTGGTCAAAATCACAGTGATTTAAAAAAAAAACTAAATAAAAACATGAACTGATCGATCCTCTGCCACTGAAACTGATTCATGTGAAGAATAATTCTGCTCACCAGGTAATTATCTCAAAACTAGGGAAGCTACCCTCTTACACTGGGCCACATAATGGAAAGGTACTCTCTTCGCCCTGAGTTTCCAGACTGAAAGAACCATATTGTTCCCTGAAAAACGAACACAAACCTGCCCTTAACTCAACTAAACAGATTTTCTACTGTTTAACTATTTTTCTCCTAGAAATACTGTTTTTGTTCTATTTAACAAAGAAGAAATAAATAAGCACAATACTAGAAGTATCTACAAATTCACACATACACAAGATACATTTGCTGAAATTATTTTGTAATTAAATCTAAATGTCTCCTCAAGACGACGTAATAGTACTTGAAAATATTTTTATGTCACTAAAGGTAATTAACTAATATACAATTCAACACCATGTAGCTTTGTAAGCCATGTATCTTTTCTTTTCCAGACACATTACCACTTATCAGCCTGACAGGGGAAAAAAGGTCAAAGCTTTCGCATTGCATTCATACAGCAAACAATGTTACAGTAATCAAATACAGTGTCATTCTGTTTTCTGGGTAGATCTCTATACCACAGAAACTCCACATTCTCTAAATACTGACACAATTAACTTTGACTCAACGTGAATACCACATAACAGACACTGTACTCAGCACCAGGGCTATACAAGTGAATAGGCAGACAAGTTGCCAGCTCTCCCCTCCTAGAGCTGAGATCTAGGGAGAAAACAAGCAATGAGGCACACAGGGTAATTCCAAATCACTCTGAAGGCCACAGAGATAATAAACGAGGTTACTGTGACAAAGAGTAGCTTAGCTGTAAGGTGTGTAGGGACACTGTACGTAAGGTGGTAGGAAAGGACTCTCTGAAAGGGAAATAAGTATTTGACTGAAACCTGAAAGACAATAAAAGGACCATATATTACACACTCTGCTCAGTGACCAAAGGGGTAATAAGATAAAGGGGTAGGATAAGTAGGCCAGGGCTAAAAACCCTTATAACTATGGAAGTCTGCTGATTCATGCCTAAAATTCCCTTAGCAATGTTCTTTTTCTCTTTCTAACTCGGTTACTTGTCCATTGCAGCATGTAAATATGGCTGCAATATCTCATTTTGCCATTAGGTGACACTAACACCATTACTCTTGGGCAATAAAAAAAATTATATACGTGTATATATACAGAAAACATATATGTCCAGCTTCAAGTTACACTTTTAAAATTAATTACTTCTTAACTATCAAATATCAAAATGTCCATTAATATCAACATAAAAACTAATTATACTCCTAGGCTAGTGTAGTAAGATAGCCATAATTTATGTTAGACATATTAATATCCTTCCTTTTTAAAAAAAAAATTTAAAAATATATTTTAAAAAATTTTTAAAGGTTTTATTTTATTTATTTTTAGAGAGAGTGGAAGAGAGGGAGATAGTGAGGGAGAGAAACATCAATGTGTGGTTGCCTCTCGCACACCCCCTACTAGGGACCTGGCCTGCAACCCAAGCATGTGCTCTGAGTGGGAATTGAATCCATGACCCTTTGGTTCACAGGCTGGCACCCAATCCACTGAGCCACACAGCCATGGCTCAATGACTTAAAAAAAAAAAATGTATTGCTGTTCAATTACAGTTGTCCCCATTTTTCCCCCATTACTCTCCTCTGCCCTACCCGCCCCCCTGCCCCTCACATTCAATCCTGACATCATCAATGACTTTTTAACATGGTGAGTTAAGAGAAAAAGTAGTCTATATCCAGAAGACAAAGTTAGAGTCCTCAATACCTAAAAAAAAATAGAAATTTACTATGGGGTCACAATTTTACCAACTATATAATCTTCCTTCACCCTCAAGTGCAAACATATCCTAAATGTGCATGATGAACTCAGTTTTTCCTTTAGTAAACATACAGTCAGAAGCTGGTAGTTACTAACATTTACCACTTTGCTGTTTGTCAATTGCTCTTTCAGGAGTTTTATAGTATTTGTTAATTAATTTAATTGTTAGTTGAGATTAAAAAGGAATTAAGTAACGCACCCAAGAACCACACAACCAGTAACTGATGGAAACAAGATGCAAATTCAAGCCTACTCCAAAGTACAATACCATTCTTGAATTCTGTCACACCTTTAACTCTAGGAAACCTACTATAAGAGATACACAGAGACTGAAGAAAGAGGCAAGGCAGAAACTCCTATCTTTAACAGCAGGAATAACCTTGGAAATCAGAAACTAGTACTCTATCTTTGAATTACTTGAGAAACACTTAAATGGTCAATTAGTTAACAAAAAAAAAGTACAAGAACATGGAACACCAGATAAAAAAAATAATTTCTATAAATGGCTAGTCATATCTTTCCAACTTGGAGAAAATGAAGGCCCTATAATGTGTCATAACTTCTGAAGAGGACTCAAGAAATATAAGAAAAATAATTAAGTTACTTGCCCAAAAGGTATCAAAGAATTTTTTTTAATGTGCATGCCATGGACTCATTATACCAAACATTAACTGTGAGTCTACTATATATTTAACACTAAAAATTAAAATTTAGAGATGAATAAAACCAGTGGGCTTGTTAGGCCCTAACACCTACAACAGTACCAAGTGCCCCTGCCACTTCTCAAACTGCCACATACACCTTGTTGACTACTTGTTCTCTTTAGAAATAAAGGAAAACAAAAGTTTCAACACTTCTAAACAGTTCTCCCCCACTCCCTAAAATTATTGTGTAGACTCTGAGAGCATTTATCCTAGCCAGTTACTGAACTTGAATACAAAAAAATGAGACTATTTTAAACTCAAGAATTAAAGGGATAGCGCTAGTTACATGTAACAGTTAACAAAAGATAGTCTTTCTCTAGAGGAGCTGAATGGCTCTTTATATCACTGGTTCCTTACACCACAGTGCAAGTCACAAAGCATGCAGCTTCTGTGTAAATTTAACCTAAAACAAACAAAAAGAAAATGAAGTTAAAAGATAACCATTCATTATTTAAGAAGTTTATTTACCCTGTTATATGTATTCAGATCATAATGAAGTACCTTAGGATCTCCGTTAATGTATCTTTGAGTAAATCAACATAACAACACGAGGCCAGTGTACAAATTCTTACTAAACAATATGTGTGTGCAAGGCATCCATATAAAATTTAAGGCAAGTTAATGCTTTTCCTGTGTTTGCTACACACTGATATAAATAACACCTTTTTTCAAAATATCATCCCACTGGCTCAAATTAAAGCTCTGATTTTAAATAACACTTAAAAGAAAAACAAGTGTCCACTAACGCACAGTGGACCTATACCCTCCCTTCCCCCCAAATATGAAGAATATGATGGAGGTTTCATTCTGACAAGAAAAGGAAAACCTACACGTGGTGGTCTGTGTAATATTCATATGGTCAAATCTGCAACATAAGGGCACATCAGCATAAAGCAACTGTAGCATTTTGCTTTCATGAAATGAGTAAGTCAAAGAAGCAATATTCATTTGAAGGGATACATGTTTTCTATCAACAGTACAACATAGGAATGTAACAAGTATCACATACTATGATTTTAATGTAGCAGTTGTAATTTTTAAAGATTTAAACATTCAAGGCCTAGTTGAAGAAAAAGTTACTAAAACTCACAAATAGGAGTTATTGTAACACTATTATTTACTCAATGCTTACTACGACCCAAAAAGTATTAGGCATTTCGGTTACCTTTTGTTTGTGTTCATAACGATCACTTAACATACTTGTATTCCCACCTAACAAAAGGAGAAATGCATTCGAAAGATTCAATAATTCATACTAGTTCATACAGCTAATTAAATATGGAGTCCAGATTTTATTTTTTATTTTTTTTAAAGATTTTATTTATTTATTTTCAGAGAGAAGAGAAGGGAGAGAGAAAGAGCAATGTATGGTTGCCTCTCACATGGCCCCCACTGGGGACCTGGCCCGCAACCCAGGCATGTGCCCCAACTGGGAATCGAACCGGGACCCTCTGGTTCCCAACCCGCGCTCAATCCACTGAGCTACACCAGCCGGGCCTGGACTCCAGATTTTAAGCAATCAAATGAACCTCCCTTTGTAGGGACTGCCCACAGGTCAGGTGTTCATTAAAGCCCAAGTGGTGGGAGCAGGGAGGAACCAAGTTAATCGGTTTAAAACACAGCTGCCTAGCTCCTGTCCGAAGTCTCCATCTGAAGGGACTGCGGCTGTGGCAGGTGCCATGACTCACTGCACTGAAAAGAAACCTCTATTCTTCTGTTCTACTTCTGTGGGGGGCGCTTTCACTTCTTGCTAGGAAGTGTGCAATACTAAAATCCTCACCACATTTTCCAGTCCACCTGCACCAGTGATAAATCTCAATACTTTATTTTGTCCTACATTTGGCTCCTGTTTCTGTTCTCAATTAGTTAAAAACCTGGAGAGTTGCAGAAGTGCAACTTTAATTGCACCCTCCTGAACCTCTAACTGACATGTGCAGTAGTTAGAGAAATAGAAGGGTTTGAGATGAAGTCTCATTAATGAAACACTAACATCACAAGAAACACAGAGATGGGTGTTACCATTTACAAAATAAGCCAGTAACATAACTTCTTTTTATGTTTAACTCCAAGGTTTCAGACATAATGTATTTCTGAACATGTACTTAATTACTTCAATCTAAAATCTTCAGACCACTAGTCTAATACTCTGACCACTTTGGGAAAAAAAAGAAAGAAAGAAGTCAGCATCACTGCTTTTGTTGCTGCTCCAGAAATTGGACTCTATCAGTGCACTCAGCCCTACATTCTAATCACAAGCTTTAGAACATGACCCATCTTTCCCTTCAATATAGGAGCCTTCCTAGACCTTTCCTACATTGATGAGCGAAACCTGAGCCATTTCCCAGCATACTGAGCCTTTCTCTGGGATTCCAGGAACTTCCCTGATTATACCCCCAGTATCTCCTAGTATTGTTCTCAACTGCTCACTAGCTGGTGAAGACCAGCAGGACAGAAAACAAGCTGATGATCATGGCAAACCAAGCAATTATGAGGCCAGGGGTAAAGCCAAGAGACTCAAACTAAATAATTTTCCCCAAGGCTACACTACAGAAACATGAAGAATGAAATGTTCTCTGACCTGACTGACTGTTTTTTTCTCAAACCGGTAAACACATATCCCCAGGCATAAACTCAAGCGTGCTGGGGATACACTAAGAAAGCGGAGGCGAATGCTAAACCTGATATGTAGTGTCAGCTCTTGTTATTCGCCCCAGCTTCCCACAATTCATAGACCAGCAGGGAATTTTTTTTTCTTTTCTGGTTGTAGTTAACATATTTCTACATTTATACCATCAGGATGCAATGAAATGCAATACTCACATGAATTCTGAAGGTAAAACAGAGAATTTAAGAAATTTTCAAGCTGCTCTCAGGTATATCTGAACTTCCAAGGGGTACTCTTACTTCCCTTTGCCTTTGAGGTTCTTTGCAGGTAGTTAAAGAAGTCCTATTTTACACAAATTTTGCAGGGTGAAAACCCCACAGTTGGGTTTGTCTGGATTTTCCAACAAATCTGGAAACCTTCTCTGACCCTTCCAAAAAGAGTCAATCACTCCTTCTACAGTGTTTCTATAATGTTTTACATTAATTTATACTCCTACTCTAGCCTTTATCCTACCACATAATTATTTATGTATCTATCTCATCAATTACAATGCATTCCCGTTGAACAGCAACTATACTTTATTCACTTTTGTATTTGCAGCTCCCAAGAAATTGTCAGGAAAGAACATAGTACACCACCTGACAAGGTCACACTTGCTGAATGAATGAATGATGAATGAATGACTAAAAGACCAAAATAATTTCTCTCTAGGAAGATCATTTCAAAACAGAGAATTTTTAAAATATTTTGGTTACATAAAACGAGCCACACTAACTCCAAATGCAACCCCCTTTACAACTATAATGGGACCTGGAAGGCTAATTCACTCACCCACAGTCAAGAACCACATTCCATAGACTCAATATAAAGACAAGCTAAACACTTCCGGCACACAGTTCTTCATATAAAGTATACTTTTCCAATCAGAGAATTTCTGACAATGCAAAAACAAAACTGTAATTAAAAAGGAAAACCTTTACAAGCGATGCCTGACATTCTGTTTACCCCAGCACATCTAATTAAGAGCAACAGATCTTAAGACAAAGCAAATTGGGATCGTACATATTAGTCTGGCTTTAATTACCTATGCTCTACCTCTAGTTCTATACCTTAAACCTATTTGGTTCTCCAGAGGGCAAGTATCACTACATTATGCAGTCTCAAGAAAGACCTTAACTACTTTAGGGGGAAAAAAAGGACTCCAGTTATTAATAATAGTGCCTATGATCTTCCTAGCTTTCCAAAGCTTTCCACAGATGGTCAGAATCCTTAAGACAATGGGAATGAAAAATGGATGAATAATCATTTTTAAAAGAATGAGCAACATTTTCTCCCACGTTTTAAAAAGGGTGCTATTTATTTTAGTATAAAATGTGCATGTGCTAATATTATCATGTGAAAATTTTTAATGTTCTATGTTTTATTAAATATGATGCATACTTGGATGCACACATTTCCATTTTTAGGCTACAATGAGGTGACTGAACAGCATTTTATTCATTAATGCCCCCACAGCACCTGACACATTGTATACAATTAATAAACATTTGACCAAGTCTGCAAATACTTAGGTGTGTATGATATGCCAGACACAGCACAGGCTACTACAGCATGGTAAACCTAGCAGATATGGCACTTGCCTACATGGAGTCTTCAGTCTTGTGAAAAATTCAACAAATAAACAGAAAAATACATACTTATCAAATGTGCCAACTAAAATAAGGAAAGTAACAAAGTGATAGTAGTAGGTGGGGCATGTCCTAGTTTAGAAGGGAGTATTAAGAATGCCTCCCTTGAAAACACGACATTAGGGATAAAAATCTTCATCCAAAGATTAGAAGAAAAGATCATTTCAGGTTATAGGAATGGCATGTGGAAAAGGCTCTAAGGCAAGTTTCAGAAATTGAAGTCAGTATTACTTGATCACAGAAAACCAGAAATGTAGATTTCTTAGAAACTGGCAAAAAGCCAGACAATGTATACTTTTTGTGCCACATGTTAAAGATTTAAGGCACAGGTGGCAAATACAAGGCCTGCGGGCCGAATCCGGCCTTCCACCTTGTTTTATCCGGCCCTGCACCTTGTTTCTACCTGGCAGCAGCGCTGAGCTCTCACTTAACTATTAAGGAGTAGTTACATTTACACAGTCATAAAGTTACATTCGGCCCTTTGAAGACAACCTCCAGGCTGATGTGGCCCCCCGTGAAAATAAGTCTGAAACCCCTGAAATTTTAAGGTTGTATTCTAAGTGCAGTAAAAAAATCTAAAATGAAGCATTATAGATGAAGCGTATCCAAGGAAGACCAAGACAAAGAATGGCAGAATGCTTGGTACATAAAGGCACACACAGATTTCAAGTTGACATGTTAAACATGTGTATGTGTTATATTTTCATGATCCTCTAACTGTAAATGACTTTTTCAATGAACCCATCATCTACCAGACATGGTCACACTCTCTTCCCTTTCCTTTTATAGATCCACACTAACAGAGAAACAACTGAACAATAAAATGGTCAAATACAAAAGAGAACAAAAAGTACATGGATAAGCATAAATTGGGAAATCAGCCTCCGAACTACAGAGCAGGTTGGGGTAGAATACGGACATTCTGAATTGTTTACATTTTAACTATATACACTCATTTTTAAAATCAAAACACTGACTATAATTATTGAATTTCTCACTGGATCCCTGGCTGGTGTAACTCAGTGGATTGAGCACCGATTTGATTGATGTTTCTCTTCCTCTCTTTCTCCCTCTCTTCCTCTAATAAAAAGTAAATAAAATTTAAAAATACTTTCCCACTGGAAAGCAATTAAAAATCATGTAGCTACATGCCAAAACATCACCAAATCTTTCAGAAACTATTTCTACTTCATTACAAAATGAAAACATGAGTTATTAGCTATTATTTTGTGAGGTGTTAACTACCCTTGCATCTTTACCATATACCTGAAACTCAGCAAGCTAGAGAATTCCCTTGGGAGTGCCTCCCTACAGTATTCCATCTGAGAAACAGCTCTACCAAAATGAGTTTGAGCATTAGTATCCAAAAGGGACCAAAGTCAATGTTTTAACTCTATTAGATTTTCTTAATTTAAATCAAATTTTAAAATAAATGTACACAGTGATCCAGCAATCTATCTGCAAAAATCTGCCCCAAATAAATACCAAATACGTAAAAATAAAATTACAAGGACAAACGTATTAGCACTGCTTCCAAAGGGGGTGGCGAGCAATCTAAACATGTAACAAAAAGGAAACAGCTCAGTAAGTCATGTGGTGTTAGCTGTCACAGAGCTGTCACAGAAAGATATCCAAAACATACCAACTCTATTATAAACGCATTTCTTTCTTTCTTTTTTTTTTTTTTTTTTTTTTTGGTAATGTGTGTGCTTACTAAACAATGTATGGGTAGAAGTAGATTTCACTTTTTATTTGTACCCTTCTTTTAAATTTGTTACAATGAACACATTACTACCCAAGATTTTAAAATAAAGGCATAAAATTTTAAGAAATGATTATTTGAATGTATAATTTTATATTTTTTTAAATAAAACAAATATTTTAATTATAAGTAAAGCCTAAAAGAAATAAAAATTTGCCCGGCTGGTGTAGCTCAGTGGATTGGGCGCGGGTTGAGCGCGGGCTGGGAACCAGAGGGTCCTGGTTCGATTCCCAGTCGGGGCACATGCCTGGGTTGCAGGCCAGGTCCCCAATGAGGGCCATGTGAGAGGCAACCATACATTGTTCTTTCTCCCTCCCTTCTCCTCTCTATGAAAATAAATAAAATCTTTAAAAATTAAAAAAAAAGAAATAAAAATTTAAATTACGTTTCAAAGTACATTAGCCCTATTATTCTCAAAGCGAGCTGCAATTATCTCCATCTCAACTGGGATATTCATTTACTGAACAGTCCTTGATCAGCAGACTCTGAAGTTAGATCTAAAAGATTATGAGGCATCTCCAGGTCTCCCCACATTCCCCATACCCTATCATCAGAAACAGGAGGATGGCAGAGAGCACTGACAGAACCTTCCCAGATTCCTCCTACCCCCAGAATCACATGTCAGTGGAGTCTGTGAATCCCAGGAGGTCAAGGATCCTGGCCCAGCAAACATCACGAGCAGGAAAGGGTGGTCCACTCCAACCCTGAGGGACAGGTGTGATCACCTTCCACACCACTTAGGTTGAGCATTTTATTATTTTTTTTAAAGATTTTATTTATTTATTATTAGAGAGAGGAAAAGGGAGGGAGACAGAGAGGGACAGAAATAGCAATGTATGGTTGCCTCTCACATGGCCCTCTCTGGGGACCTGGCCTGCAACCCAGGCACATGCCCTGACTGGGAATCGAACCGGGACCCTTTGGTTCACAGCCCACGCTCAATCCACTGAGCTACACCAGCCAGGGCAAGTTGAGCATTTTAAATAAGGCAGACATTCTCAGCACACAAGTGCCAAAATCAAAAGGTAAATACCCTTGGTTGCCACAAACAAAAGAAGTAAATAAAGAGAAGTAGGTATTAGACAGGGAATCTGACCCACTCAGAAGTCCTGAGGAGAGTACAAGGGATTAACACCACAGAGTTTCAGGAAGCTGCTCCACTGCAAGAGACTCTAGGCAAGAACAAGTGCCAGAGACTCAGATTAAAAAATAATAATTTAATATGAACATCTCAGGCCAATCTGCTCAGCCTCAACCTACTATAACTGTTAACAGCAGTTACTTCTGGAAAGAGAAGAGGAAGTAGGAGGAGGGGTTGTTATGTGCAAAGGAACTTTCATTTTCACTACACATATAGAGATTTATTTGCTGAAACTTTTACCAAGAGAATATGCTGCTACAGTACTGATGTGACATTTTTTAACTCAACTAAAAATATAAATACCTCTAAAAATAACGTACAACTTTGTGTGAACAGGTTTAGCATAAGTGTCCTGCAGGGAATACAGTAAAGAGCAGAGAGTAATGATGAGTATATGAAATGACAGAGTAATAAATACTATGTGCTAACATTATTAAGTACTTACTACAAGTCAGGCCCTAGTCTAAGTCCTTTATCTATATCAATGCATTTAAGCACCACGCATTATTAACCCCTTTTTACCAAGATGAAACCTGAGGCACAGAGAGCTTATGTATCTTTTACAAAGTCATACAACTATTAAGTGATAGAGACATGACTCTTACAGTCAATCAGATTCTAAAGGACTCATTTTTAATCAAGAAGGCATACTGTCTCTCACATTATCTGTTAAGAGGGAAAAAAGAAAAGAGTATGAAAATCATAGCATAATGAGAAAATAAAGCACCTGATTTAAAAATGGTGAAAGATCTGAACAGGTAGCTCATCACCAAAAAAGACATAGAGATAGCAAATAAATATAGGAAAAGATGCTCCACATCACGTGTTATCAGGGAAATGCAAATTAAAATAGTAACAAGATACCGCTATACACCAACTAGAATGACCAAAACCCAGAACACTGGCCATACCAAGTTCTGGCAAGGACGTGGAGCAGCAGGAATGTAGGTTCATCAGCAGTAACCAATGCACCACTCTGAGGCTCCGTGCTGACAGTCAGGGAGGCTGTAAGTGTGTAAGGGCAAGGGGTAGACAGGAAGTCTCTGTACTTTCCGCTCAATTTTGCTGTAACTTAAAACTGCTCTGAAAAAAATTGTTTATTCAAAAATTTAAAATAAATTACAAATAGTAGCATCACGGGGTTTTACAGAAGCAATAAGATAAAAGCAGGTTGCTCATATGACTTGGAAGCCTGTTGCAACTTTCTTCCGGAGGTTTGCTAACAGTTCAAATGAATGGATAACCAGGGCCCCTTCTGGCCAAGCATCTTTATGAGGCTGACATTCCTGAGAACACCAGGTTGGGAGTGGAGGTGTTTGTTGCTCCAGGGTGAACAGATTCAAGTTCACCAACTGAGTGCTTCTAATCTGATAGACCATTTTCCACAGGTCTTCGGGGTTCTTGCTGCCTCTACCAAACTGCAATTCTTATGACAGTCTTTTCCTTCGCCTGCTGCCACTGTAGCAGGTTTCTATGAAATCCTCTTTATAAGAATTTTCATTTCAAAGAGATTCTGTTCTCTTCCTTTGAACACCTTTCCTTCACATTGTAGGCAGTAAGATGAGGAGAGGACCAAACCAAAACAAAAAAGAAAACAAAAAAAAAAAGAGGACAAAGGCAATTTACCACCAATCATTTCAGCCAAGTTCCAACGGTCTGTGTGTGATAAGCACAGGTCTGCCTCACACCCCGCCGGCCTGAACTTAGTTATATGGCTGCTCCAGCTTTCCAGAAAGGCTGGGAAATATAGTCTATATTGCGGTGGCCTTGAGGTCAGTTGTAAATGCTATTACCGCAGAAGAAAGGACTGACAGCTACTGAGGGACATTCACCCAGCTCTGCTACATTCATCCTTACACCCTCACCATAACAACTAACACATACAACACTGGCACTCAGGAAATATTTTATTTCTTAAGTCAACTCAATTGAAAAAAATCAAACATTTACTGATAGCCTCCTGTATCAAGTTCAAACTCCTCTGTTTTAAGAGTCCTTCATAAACTTATATTATCCTCCTTATATAATCTCATTTCTTAATATTTAAGGGGCACTTTAGCCAAGTGCTGGAAACAACCTAAGTGCCCATCTACAAATGAATGGATCAAGAAACTATGGTACATTTACACAATGGAATTCTACGCAGCAGAGAGGAAGAAGGAGCTTATACCCTTTGCAACAGCATGGATGGAACTGGAGAGCATTATGCTAAGTGAAGTAAGCCAGGCGGTGAGGGACAAATACCATATGATCTC